>MU172343.1:0-16999 GCA_016695485.1 Suillus hirtellus
AAATAGGAAGCTTATCTATATCGGAACGGAAGCGGATCTATGCATCGGACCGGATCGGATCTAAGGTCCGGAGTCCGGAAGAGAAGCGTGGATATTATGGGATATGACAGCAACATACATCAAGTCATCAAGGTTCCTCACATAGCACATCAACTCCTCTCTTCGGAGTGGACACCAACACTATCAATGGCCCTGCCAGCTTATGAAGTGCTCACTCACCAGTGGACCCAACTATGAAGCATAATATGGGAGTTGTCCCACTATATTGAGGTTGGTCTCGATAAACTGAACCAGTATATCAATGAAGGAAGGAAAACATGCATATATGCCCTTTCAATGGGTATGTTTCAAATTTTTCACTCACTGTGCCACCATTAACATTGTCCTTTATGACACAAACTATAGTTGTCAACCCAAACATCAAGCTCGAGTGGTTGAAGGAACAGTGGGAAGCTGAGGATATCAGAAATGCTTGAGAATGGATACTACAAGCAGTGCATTTTTTTTTCACACTTAACAAATGTTATAACCTTTGGCATGCAGATGACTTCATTTCGTACATCCATCAGAGTTAGCCAGGCCCAGCAGGAACTATCAATGCCCTCGACATCACAGCACGAGCTCACCAACTCGACAGCAATTTCTTCCCAGTCATTGTCTGCTGGATACAGGCGCATGAACAAGCTCAATGTAACTGTTCAGTGCTCAGCCTTGATTCCTACTACTAGCACTACTCCTCCGACTCCCACCATCATTGTCTCTGAACCAATGACAGCACCAGAAACTGTGCAGGAACTCATTTGCAAGGAACTTGAACAAGACAGGAAAGATGCCAAGTGCGAGTTTTCTCGTTATGAAGATGCAGGATTACTACCTGACGTGGCTGAATGCACAACAGATATAGTTCATTTCTGGGAGGTATGTCATATCATTTTTTTTCATTAATTTCATAGGATTAAGGAGTATGATATTCTAGCAAAAAGAACATGCATTCCCACTTCTATTTTGTGTCGCCATGGATGTTCTGCCTGCTCAAGCTTCATCTGTGCCTTCTGAGTGCATATTTTCATCAAGCAAAGAGACCTGCACTCTACGGCACAGCAACCTATCTCTGACCATACTCGAGGCACTACAAGTTCTGAAGTTCACTTACAAGCAAGACTGCCTCAATTTTATGGAGGACCTGGTAGCTAATGAGCAGGACTACACAATATCTGGACCTGTGACTTCAAGAGCAGTTGACAAGCTAATGGCTGCCAGGAATCTTCATGAGCTCGATCAGTTGCTTGCAGATGCAAGGGAAATTGATTGTAACTAGTTTATTGTAGTTTCTGTCTGCTCATCATATATTTACTTGCAAGAATTGTTGTTGGCAGTATCTAGCATCCCTGGCTTCTCATTGGCTGAACCACCAGTTCACATAATTCCAAACTCGTTAGTAACTTGCGAGTCGAACGAGGCGCAACTCATTGCAACTTGTAAGTATCGAACTGTGTCGAGGTACCACAAATTTCCACCTCAATTCAATTCAATTCGCCTTGCAGCAACACTAGCATTGGACTGTGCTTGTGCGATGTCAGTGTCGCAATGTCCACTCTTTGGCACTGCATCTCAGAAGTGTATGCTGTAGTTAATTATCAGTGCTGAGTGCAAAGTTAGGTAGTCTATTATGTAACGAGGCACAAGCAAAAGAATAGAGTTTAGTCTTTGAGTGAACATTGGACATGGCATTATGCTTCTTGTCTCCGTGCCACAACAATTGTTTGCACTCAGAAGTATTGTCTTGCTCATTTTTATTTCTTCTCACACATTACCCATCTAAACAACTCCCTAGCACATTCTAATTACATGGCAGACCCATCATTAGAAGTTTGCCTGGACTTTGATGGTCCAGCATATGCAAACATTTGCAACAACATATGAAGAGCAACTGGCCAATCCCCAGAGGACGTTGTCACATGCCTCACTCAATCATGGACAGAAGGTTATAACCAGAGAGTCAATGAATGGAACCTCAACAGAGAGCAGGAAGCAGCTGAAGCCACAGAAATCAAGCAAGCCTGCATAGCCCAGGAAGAAGAGGCTCACACACTATGAGAAGTGGAAGCCAAAAAGGAGAAGGCAGAGGCTGAGAGAAAGAAACCAAAGATGGGCAGCTTCAACAAGACTGTTTCAGTAGGAGACTCCATTTCCCCACATCCTTCCCAATACACAGTCCAGAAGCTCAACAACTTTGATTATATAGAGCTATGGTATTTTTCACTGGATGGCTGCAAGGAAGCCCTACACACTGCATTTTCAGTTGCAGATGACTTTGGCCTCACCAGGGTCAATGACCAGCTGACAATCTGCCTAGCTTATGCTTTCAAAGCCTTGAAATCAGCTATCGCAGATCATGACCTCCCATTCCTGACCTTTCTCCATGCAAAGAATTTATTTCTAATGCAACTCAGCAAAGCCAAATGGCCACAAAGCCACATTGACACCCTCTCACTCTTCTTCTGGCATCTTGAGAACCACCCCATCTGAAACAATAGTGAAATTGGAGACATGGTCATCCTCCACTATGCATCATGGGTCCGTCTAGACTGGCATGACTGTCTAAAACAAGACAAAGGTTTTAACATTGCTATCATTAATGAAACTCTTCTCCACATGATCAATGAGGAACTCTGGGACAGAATCCATTCCAAAACCTTAACAGTGGTAAGTCCACCTTTTAAACTGATCGTTTGATTCATAACTCACGAACTCTTTCATTCACTACACTTGCACAAACAACTTATACAATAACAATCAAACTTCCTCCCCACACTTTGCCCTTGCAGATGCCCACAAATCATTCTCGTGGATGCCTGTACTTTCTCACATGGATGCCCATACTTTCTTACATGGATGCCTGTACCCTTTGCAAACATGGATGCCCATACCCTGCTCAAATGGATGCCCATACTATCCTTTACATGGATGCCTGTATTCTTTCTACACAGATGCTAACACCCACCACAACATTCACTCACTCCCTGTTCCCACACACACCACAACTTCTCTCCTCCAGCCCAAGACAAGTGAATACCCACTTCCCCAGTCCCAAAACTGCAAATCTAGTTACAGAGACCACCACTGCGATTTGTGCAGGGACAATCATAACTACAACTGTCATAGCTCTCATTCATACTCCCCATGCCATTCTGGCAACAACAATCAGAAATCATCCCTGGACAACTCCAAGAGCCATAACTCCCGCAAAAGGGATTTTTCTCAAAGTGCAGGCACCTGCAGGTGGTCAGCCTGTGCAATCTGTCTTGGCTGCTTCTCCCATGACATACAGCATTGTGAAGCCACAACACTGTGGGATGGAAGCCCCTCTTACAGTCACAAGACACAGAACAACCACCTTGTCAATCCTCAGGGAAACCCACTATGCTTCAAGTGGCAGCATCTCAATGGCTGTCATGCTGGGAACCATGAGTTTCACTACGAATGTTCTGGCTGTGGAAGCAAAGATCATGGTGCTCAAAACTGCCCTCGAGGAGAGAAAGCGCAGGGCTCACACACCATACAAACCTGAAGGATAGACCCTGCTCCTCATAGAGACAGGGCTTCTTAGTAGATATCATCATATTCCAGAATGCCTGGTGTCAGGTTTTTCCAGGGGCATTCCCCCGATTAAATGTACCTATGGTGCAGTTCACTTAGAGGCTGCTACTTTTGTCCAAACTTTTCCCACACTCAAAATTTGCCAGTTTTTCAATCCCTCTTGGGAAAATGTTGCTTTCAATGCATTGAATAAAACCCCAAGAGCGATTTTTGATTGGGTCAAATTTGAGCAAGATTTTTATTTTTGGGCACCCCAAATTGGCACATACATGTACTACTGGTGTACTACTGGTCAAAAGCTTGTGCCACTGCATCTGGAATATGTCTGTGAGATTTGTACTGTCTTGAACTAAATTTCTTGACCTGCAGCTGTGCATCAGCAGTCCCAAGTCCCATCCTGTAAGCATCCATCCACCTGTGTATTTGATGTTCCCACCGCCAGATGGTTTGGAGTGGTACTGATGTGAGTGCTATGGGCATGTTGTCCTTTAAGGTGTTGAATGTATAATCACAGTTGTCGCAAAGATATTTCTTCACCTGTCCCAAAAAATATTCAATAGCCATTCTTACTCGTCACATTGCGACTCACTCAAACTTTTGGACATTCAGGCAAGCAATGACATCTGTTTCACAAGTATCAAAGCTAGTGTACCTCTGTAGCTAGGATCCGCATGGTGCATGGCGCATGTCACATTAGGGTTAGGGTTACATCTACATCTTTCACGACTTGATTTGGCGCTTGGTCAAAAGTAGCTGCCTCTAAGTGAACCACACCATACAAACCCCCCAATAGTCCCTCCATTGATGATCATGTCGAAGCATTCTGGAGCATTGTCAATATTGAATTCGAGAAAGGGCATTTCCTCAGACTTTTCATGGCCCAGGATCTTGAATTGGCCATCAGGCATTTCCAAACCACCCCACTTTCCCTTGTACCTAAGCCTAGAAAACCAGGCAAATATCGCCTTATACAAAACTTATCCTTCCCTCACAACCCATCTCAAACTATTTGCTCCATTAATTCAAGGGTTGATTCCAACCTATTTCCATGTACATACAGCATATTTTCAACTATCTGCCTCACTATTTGGCACCTTCCACCAGGTTCTCAAGGCACAGTCTGAGATGTTGCAGAAGCCTATTGTACTGTCCCTCTCCACCACTCCCAATGGGCAGCTCTGGCCATCAAACTCCTGGGTGAAGACTCCTTTGCAATCGATACTGCCCTATGCTTTGGCTTTAGCCCATCAGCTGGCATCTACGGCAATATTAGTGATGCTGGCCTTGACATATTATGTGCAAAAGGCATCGGCCCAGCCTCCAAATGGGTTGACAATCATTTCTTCCTATGGATCAAATGTGAGTTCCTGGAAGAATATAATAGTAGACACACTCACTGGGCAAGAGAGATTACCAAGAACAGCAACATCATCATTAGTGGGGGCTGCAAGTGGTACAAAGGTGCTATAATGCCCAATGATTACAGTGAAGAGTTCAATGAAGACTCATCCTCACCAATTCAAGACCTATCACAACATTCTCCCTGTTTGCCAGAAGATGCAATGTTCACCTACTGTATGAATGACATCAGCTACTTTTCCTCAATACTCGGAATTCCCTGGGAACTATTGAAAGACAGACCCTTTAGTTCCAGCTCATTGTTCACCAGCTTCATCTGGAATGTTGCAGCATGCACCATGGAGCTTTCCACAGAGAAGCAAGAAAAATATATCCTCACCATCTCCACATGGAAATTGAAGTGCATCCACTCTCTTCAAGAAGTGCAGAAGCTCTATGGCAAACTACTACACATGGCCCATATTGTGCCTGCCAGCTGAGCTTACCTCACCAACCTCAAGGCGATGCTGGGCATGTTCAATGACCATCCTTTCCTCCCATGCACCCCTCCTTGTAACACCCCAGATGACATCCGCTGGTGGAAAGACACCCTTGGCAATGCACTCTTATCCCACCCAATTCCCAGTCCCTGCATTGTATATGACTTCCATACCTATTCGGATGCTAGCTCTGGCCATGGGATTGGCATCTTTCTCAACAGGTACTGGAGAGCCTGGGATCTCATACCAGGCCGGAAAAGAGATGGCCATGACATTGGCTGGGCCAAAAGCATTGGCTTTGAGCTTCTTGTCTGCTCAATCATCAGCTCTCAAGCCTCCAGAATTCATTTCAAGGTATTCAGAGACAACATGAGTATCATCAAAGGATGGTGGACTAGCCACAGCAGGAATCATACCTCAAACAAGGTCTTCAAGCACCTTCATAAAGTCATCTCTAGTGCTGAATGCACAGTTCTTACTAGATACATACCAAGTAAGGACAATCCAGCCAACAGTCCATCCCATGAAGTCTACCCCCCCACTAGCCTTCTACTGCCCCCAGTTGACATTCCAACAGAGCTCCACCTCTTCATTGAAGAGATCACTGAATCCATTGCAGCCTCCAGAACAAGAGAGCATAACTGCACCTGTCAACTGCTTCACCCAATGGGCAGAAGTCAATCTGAATATGAGCTTCACCAGCACACACTCATCAATCATGAGTTTAAGTGCTGGGGTGAAGAATTATTTAAAGTGACGCAAGACTAGTAAGTCTAATGCAAAGCTGAGCCTCTGCCAGATGCCACCCACTCACCCTAATCATAGCCTATAATTCAAGTCTTACCCCCCTCCCATCCGCACTACACCCTCACTGCCCAGCCAAAGAAAGGTTATATCTGTGGAACCCATCATCATCTTGTACCTCCTATGATGAAAAGGGTAAAATTGTGCCACTACTTCCCTCAGACCTCCAACACATCTGTGACACCATGATATATGCCTACACTAAAGCCACCCATGAGACATATGGATTGGGTTTGCTGACTTTCCATGTCTTTTGTGACAGTAAGAGCATCCCAGAGGCTCAATGTGCACCTGCAAGCTATATCCTAGTATCCTCCTTTATCATGTCCATGGCCAGCCATTATTCAGCCAAAATGATAACTAACTATGTTTGTGGTGTCCGTGCATGGCATGTTCTACATGGACTAAGTTGGTCCCTCAATGAGATGGAAATAGAAATGCTCCTCAAAGTGTCTATTTCCCTTGCTCCAGCATCCTCAAAGAGGAGCAAATGGGAACCTTACACCATTGAGCTAATGACAGCCATCCATCAACACCTAGACCTCCTCAACCCCCTTGATGCTGCTGTATTTGCCTGTCTCACCACAACTTTCTTTACCACAGCTAGAGCCAGCAAATTCACAGTACTGTGTCTTGACACTTTTGACCTTTTGATCCACATGAAACTTTCTAACATCAAAGACACCTGTGACCAGCAAAATCTTCCAATGAAGAACTTCTTTCTCCCTAGAACAAAAAGTGTGCCAGAAGGAGAAGAAGTGTCTTGGGCCAAGCAAGACAGCCCAACAAACCCTGAAGAAGCATTAGCCAATCACATTTGTGTCAATGATCCCCCCCATAACAGTGCCCTTTTCGCTTACCACCACAATGATTCTCATCAGCCATTGATGAAATCTAAGTTCTTGCAACATTTAATGTCTGCTACCAAAGCTGCCAGTCATCAGCCCATCCAAGGTTATGGCATTAGAATTGGATCCACACTGGAATATCTTCTAAGAAATGTCTCCTTTGATGTTGTAAAAGTGAAAGGTTGCTGGGCAAGCAACACTTTTCTCCTGTACCTGTGCCATCATGCACAGATCTTAGCTCCTTATATGCAGGCAGCACCTGTGCTGCAAGAACAGTTTCTGCATCACACTGTCAATCTCCCCCTAGTTCATTGAAGCTGGTAGTCACCTACTTTATGGTGAGTCCCCTTCTCCTAATAGTATGGGGTATCTGAGCCTCACTGGATGCATCATCGGGCCTCCTAATTATTGGGAATTGCAGCTCACCTCTCCATTCCAGGTTAGCACCATGGGGCCAGATGACACTGTGCATCCTCGCCTGAAAACTATCATTACACCTTCATTGTAAAATCCTTCATTTAGATTTGGACTAATACATTGTGTTACAAACTAGGATAGTTCTAACAGCAAAGGCTCTACAGAGTGTTCATATTGCTGAGATTCATAAAGCCCTTCAAATAAGAAGGGGTTTCTTAGACTTAACCAAAGGAGTGCTTCAATTAAGAGATTGGTTTGGATGACTTAAGATTGGAGGTCTTAAGCAAAGGAAGTTCTGGGTAAAACCTAGTAAGATTGAAGTAACGATCTAAGTGGTAATACACGTGCTTAAATATGAGACAATGTGTGCACAGACCAGGAACATGGTGAGATAGTTATACAAGAGAAAGACGAATTGAGAAGTAGCTGAATCGAGAAAGGAAATCTGATATAAGCATAGTACATAGCACAACAAGTCAGAGAGAAAAAGCAAGTAGGCAAAGGCGAGGGTGATTGTAACATGCATTCAAGTATTATTAATTGCTGTCACATCTGACAGACAATACAGGGACACATCAACCAAAGGTACTGTGCTAATTTTATGGCTTGGTTGAGATATTGACAGATATTTAGGACCATTATGAGTCTTTCTCAAGGATGAGTCACCAACATTGTCACATCACCTCTCTGTTATGAGCTGGGCATGGCCATAATCTAAGGAGAATTCTCAGCACAAAGGAAGGAGAGCTTGCAGTGCTTTGTCCAGCTTGTCCTCAGCTGGGCAGAAATCTGCCACAAGACTGGGAAAATGCTCCACCACACGTAATGTATGTTTCATATACTCATTATTTAACATCCATATTCACATTTTGACAGGTGGCTTTATGGATTATTCCTGGCCATTGATGCAAATTTTCATTTATGCCATTGCAATAAGTCTTCTGAACAAGCAGATCCAAGTTTAAGTAATGGTTGGTCATATTTTGTGGAACAAACTGGATTCAAGGAGGTACTTGATGCTTCCAGTGGTCAGCTACAAGAGGTGAGTGTCTGTTATTGGTGATGCATGACTGGCTGAATTTGTCATTCAGAAAAGTTCTTGTACAAGCCATAATGCTGTCAATCTTGTTGACACTAGAAGCATGCATAGGATGATGGCCACAGGTGTTGGCACCATAGTTTGTGCATGCCATAACCTGACTTGTCCATCAGCAGTCGGTGACTTACAGAAAGGTGAAAAGTAAATACATTTCCATTTCTGTCTTGATGCAAATCCTGATAAATATTTGGTTAGATATGTCAATATGGATTATCTTTTCTTCTTGACTGTATAGCATGCAAATGATATCTGTGTGCTCAACATCTCTTACAATATTGCGTGCCAATAGAACAAACATCTTTGGTCATGGATGTCATGGTACCCTTCCAGGATTCACTTGCAGCCTGACAACAAGATTATCACATTTGTAGTTCCCAAATTTCATCTCCCAGCACACATCCTTTCTTACCAAACTACATATTCCCTCAACCTCATCAAGGGTATGGTAAGGACTGATGGCAAGGCCATTGAACATGGTTGGTCCAATATCAATCTGATTGCCACAAGTACATAGGAAATGGGTCCAGGATCATGATGCAGCATACTAGATGATCATTTTGGTGATTGGAACTGGTGAAAAGTATGTAATTTAGGTATGTACTACATCTTCTTTGAATTGTTTCTTACACACTCACTTGTTACCTTTAGGTCCTCTACTTTTACAGAAACTTAAGGAGGCGATCCCTGAGTGTGACCAGCATGTATTCAATCTTTGAGATTTCAAAGAAGTGATTTCTCCAACAAGTCTTGCAGCCTGGCAGATCATGGTTACTGAATGGGAACAGGACTGCTCAAAGCCAAATCCTTTTGAGTCAGATGCATCAGATATGTATTTCAAGTTTATGTTGTGTATTGTGCTCTGACACATTTGTCACAGCCGCCACACAAGCTTCTGTCAGGCTTGAACTCTCACAACTCGAAGGGAAACAACTTAGCCATGGTTTCGACACCTCCCTGTATCCAGATGTATCACTGAGTGTGCTGATAGCTGTAGGAATTGATCTTGAATCTCTGCAGTAAGTCCTTTTATAATGCTGACTGTAGACCATCCATTAATATTTGATTTTTCAGATGACACCTAGTTACAGATAGCACCAATATTGGTGCTCATGCTATGGATAATCAACTTTCTCTAGTGCAACAACGGACAAATGCACTGTGCCACCATATTGAACAATGGATACAGATACAAAAGTTATACATACCATGTGTTGCCCACCTGCAAAGTAACCCCCCTGATATTCCTAATGCGCCTGAAGAGGCAGTTTACTGTATCAAGCTATGGATACCTTCTGCTGTGGCAAATCTGAGTATGACCTGTGATATCAACCTCTATGACATTGAGTGGAAGCTGCATTGTGCCCAGGCACATGATGCTCTCCAAGAACTCTGTAAATACTTGCAACTCAAATGGCATCTTATCAGCTTTAAGAGGGATTGGATTAGAGGACAGCAGGTGCATACAAGTTCACAAGCAGTCATAGATACCGTACAGCTGAAGATAGAGATGCTGCCATCACAAAGTATCACATGGCTTAGACTGTCCTAGATTCCCTTAGGGTAAAGCTCTTGAAACTCACCTGGCAGGTTGAGTTCCTGAAACTCAATGATGATGATATCTGAGGCATGACAGAGAGACAGGCAGGAGGAGAAGCTGAGGCAGAGGGTTGAAGGTTGGTTTTGGTTTCTTGGATCTGGAAGCAGCACTATGGTGTAGGTGACAAAGAGCTTTCTACAGCCATGCATATTGAATGATACAAAGTGCATGTATGCACTAACAGGTGGGCTAAGGAAGTCAATCTCATGCAGGAGGAGATGCAGTGTGTGCTTGCCTATTTTGATTAGCAAGCAAGGTGGTGGGACAAACGTGCAGTTGCCAGAGCTGATTTTGCAGTGACAGAAAATGAGGCTCTCTTCACATATGCTTCACAGCAAGCTAATATCTGACATTTAATGCACACCCATTGTCTTTCACTGTGAAATGTAGTTCCTGACCTGCTTGCTCAATCAACAACATCCTATATTATGTAATATGTTTTTCAGTGCTCTCATATTTGTTTTCTGTACAGTTCTTGTATTGCATTAGACTTGTCTTTGTCACTAGCAGCAGTCCTGACTGAGAGAATGTGTGCATTCATGCCTTTTGGCTGGTAAAAAAACAAATTCTTATTATCTCCATTATTTCCATCTATAATACAAAAAAACATATGGTTTAAAGATATGAGATCTACCAGGGACACAGACTACAAAGCCTGATGACCAAGAAGGGACAGACAGAAGGTGATCTACTAGAGATCTGACAGATCTGATTGGAAGCATACAACAATCTTAGTCAGCGCACATTGTGGGGCACACTGGAGACAAGTACCCAGGAGAGTATGGAGCTAGTACTACAGGGAGTGTATTAATACAAGATACCATGAGAAAGGTATTCAGGGAGGGTATTGATACAAGAAGCCACTGGCCAGCACCAAGAAGTATGCATTTATGGCTTGTTACTATGGCCAGTAAGTATTGATACACCTGCCAGGGTGTGGTGGATATCCAGCTTTCAGGATACCAGGTGCGCTCAACACTCACCTTATGCAAGGAGCTACACACTAAGGGTCTGTACAATCTCTGTATGTTGCTACCACAATTGAGTGTCAGGTGTCCTGTTCCCACTCAGAGCCTTGATTGGTTTGCAAGTGACATAACACTGAAGCCTGAACCATCTGCAGCACCTCCCCCCCATACTAGTACAACACACTGCAGGTTGTTATAAATTTAGAGTACAAATCTCTATTGTTAGAATGGTGACCCACTTTATTACTTCCACTGAGTTGACCTGTTTTGTGAACCTTTTATGTAATGGTTGACAGGTCCTCTAATCCAGATAATGGGTCATTGAGAGCAATATAAAAATTGACCTTGTTCTGCACATGTCAAAATGTCTTTGCACTTGTGTGTCCAAGAACTACTCACTTCTTGCCAGGGTGGTCATCAAGTGCTTGGCCTATACTATAGGAAGGCTGCAATACATGGTTCACACTGTTACACAGGTTTCATTAATAGATGCAGGTATTCAGTCCATGCCATGCATATAAGTATAAGGCAGTGTAATCATGCACTCTAATCTTGCTGTACTCATTGCTTATAAAGTAAGTCACCACTTCTCTGTTCTGAGGTACTTGTACTTGACATGTTGCAAAGTAGTGGGGTGTGATGATAAGCAAGCTGGACCATTTCAATGGCGATTATCATTGCCGCATGCACTCTTACAGTGGCTTAAAAAAGTGTCCCAATGTTTGTAGTATTTTATGTAATTGCTATATCATGTGTCAAGATGTGGGAATATGACTAAGCTATAGGGAGATGTTGGAAAGGTCTGCTTCTCAGCTTCATTTCAGTTCCCTATACTGTGGGAAAATAATGACATTATGTGAAGATATGAGTATCTTAATTTGATGACTCATTGGGACACTTTTTGACTTTGAGTTTTACTAATGTAATCTCTATAATTCTAGTACTGTGTGTGACCTTCTTCTGCTCCAATCACTTCTGCCACTCTTCTAGACATATTCTCTGTCAATTTTGGGTATTCCTCTTTGGTGATTCCATCATACTCTGCTGTAACACTGTCTCATAGTTGGAATAGCCCCTATAGTGAATCTTGATATGCTACAAGTAATTTCTTGAGTGATTTTCAGGTGTATTCAATAGGGTTGATGTCTTGGGTCTATGCTGAACATGATAGAATAGTAATATAATGGTCTTGAAAGTAGCAGATAGCCAATACAAAAGATAGCTCAAAAACACAAAAAACCGCTTAACCACAATATACCAATAAGAAAGACTGCCGAGACAAACAAACTGACTAAATTAATAAAGACAATCATACCAATGACGAAAACAACCAAAATAGTCACACAAACACCAAAAACAGCCCATCCAAAAACAATAAACAAAAAAAAAAAACTCAACTCTCACAAACCAACAAAAAAAAAAGACAAGAAAATAACTTAAAGACCATAATATTAATATTCTATCATGTTCAGCATAGACCCAAGACATCAACCCTATTGAATACACCTGAAAATCACTCAAGAAATTACTTGTAGCATATCAAGATTCACTATAGGGGCTATTCCAACTATGAGACAGTGTTACAGCAGAGTATGATGGAATCACCAAAGAGGAATACCCAAAATTGACAGAGAATATGTCTAGAAGAGTGGCAGAAGTGATTGGAGCAGAAGAAGGTCACACACAGTACTAGAATTATAGAGATTACATTAGTAAAACTCAAAGTCAAAAAGTGTCCCAATGAGTCATCAAATTAAGATACTCATATCTTCACATAATGTCATTATTTTCCCACAGTATAGGGAACTGAAATGAAGCTGAGAAGCAGACCTTTCCAACATCTCCCTATAGCTTAGTCATATTCCCACATCTTGACACATGATATAGCAATTACATAAAATACTACAAACATTGGGACACTTTTTTGAGCCACTGTATCATTATCTTAGCCAGCGTCTGAACAGTGAAACAATGATATTAGGCTGCAAGATGGTTCCCATTACCACTTGGACCACCTGGATGTTGGCTATCAGGAAATACAATGCCAAAGTCATAGTAAGTCATTATCAAAGGACACCGACATGATCTCTATCTAACCCCTCACACAGTGCACCATTTAAATTCACCAGATGGATGGAGCAATATGAACCTGTGTTCTCACTCAAACAAGGCCATAGGATTTTTATAGTTATAGGATGTCATCAGGTCAGCATAAAACATCTCATTGTCTAGCCAGATATGAAGTAGATTACATCATAGGCTATAGTAGATATCATAGAGAAAAAGGAAGCAAATGTTGCCAACTGTCTGCGTTCTATTGCAGTGCATGAGACATTGCTTGGCAGGTTGTCACAGTGCCCTAAGGGACCTAATGAAAGATTGCACCAGCTGTGCAGGTACACATCTTGTCTCTCCCAGGTGTGATCAGCGAGACTGAATGTAATATAGGGTCTTGCATGCAGGCTTGCAACCCAAGGCTGCGGAGACCTACAAGCCTATCCAGACTAGGCATGCAAAGAATTTGATTCTAGGAATCTTGAATGATCCAAAGAACCACAAAGGTCATGCCATGTGGTGTGAACACTATCTCTTTCTTGCATGGTACAGTTGGTAATCTAAGGATTCTAGTTATTCAGCTTCTGTGATCATGTCCTTCACCTATGGAAAAATTACTCTGACCTCATATACAGATCCTGAATATTGCTGTCAATAAGGTTCTTGCACATTTTGGTCAAGCTATGATGCCAGGAGCATATCTTGTGGATGCATATCCAATCCTGCATTTTATCCTAGGTTACCTGAGTCAGCTGAAGGCATGGCACAAAGAAGAACTTGCTCTTCATTATGGGCAGTTGGAAGTGGTGTGAAGACAAATGGTCTGTGGTTTTCTTGTGATGATATACATACTCATTCATCACTGTGAAGCATGAGGGGACTGCAAGGCCATTGTAAAGAGTAGATTCCTAGTGGGCTTATACTGAAGGTGTTTACCTTAAGTCTCAAAAGTGTGAGTGAGATGTTCGTCCAAAGAGACTGCCTATAGGATTATCTCTTGATATAAATTGCAAGGGATATCTTATTAAGATTGAGGGTGAGAGAAGAAAAGTATACCTCTAGTATGTTCAGAGTTCTGAAGAATAGTCTGAAGTGTCCAATGAGTTGTCCAAAGTGTCTAGTATAGGTCCAATGTCTAGAAATGAAGGTCTGAGGTTGCGCGAAACTTCTGGTGAGCTTCCAATGAAATGGTAAGGTTTCCAGTAAAGAAATACAGTGGTTATCAAAGTATAGAACTTTTGCGTAGTATGACTAGTGAAGTCCATTGAAAGACTTAAGGATTTCAATAGCAAAATGGCAGCAGTGAAGCCAAACAATCATTCTGAATGAACAAAGATCGATTGTGAAGTACTAATAATCTGGAAGTGACAACTACTAACTATGACTCGAAGCAAGGGAAGTGAAGTTTGTTGCGAGTACCTAGCAAGCCAGAATATATCCTATGATGTGAAAGTCTGGAATCTGTGTAGGCAAAAACTGTAGCGAGATAAAACATCTGAAATGTAATAAGACTCAAGGCAAGCCACTACAAAGATATACATGTAATAATGCACGAGGAGCATATCTATACATGTTAGCAAGGGCTTTCAACATATGTGCCCCTAGACATAATCAATAACAGATAATCAAATGAGAAATGTACCAGCAAAGTCAAATGGACAAGGACAGGACATGGTACAGAGGATCAGAAAAGCTAGAAAAGGCCTCAGAAATGGATGGACGACCTTCAGACGACTTAGACAAGCATGCAGAACTTTTGGAAGATCAGAAGTGTGTTGAGGAATATAAAACATGATTATCACCAGATATGTGTCCAACACCAGCCTAAGTGTTACACCATCCTTTGCAAGCTCCATGTTGGAGCACCAGAAACAGTGTCAGCTCAAAGATAAGGAACTGGGATACCTTGCAGGAGCAATGTTTGGGGCCAGTTCTGATATGGCAAGTTCTTGCATTGTATTGCATGAGTCTTTGCTTGACAACTGTTGTAGACTGCATCTGCAATCACAATAATAATGATGGCTGCTGCCACTCATACAGATGCACAGGCTTACATACAAGAGGAGCTCAATAATGTTGTGGGGCATACACAGCATAGGTCATGCCTTTTCTTTGTCCATCTACTGACTCATATAGCTCCTGATTAGTGCCGACTTTTGATGACCAGGAAATGCTGCCGCAAGTTACTGCATTCATGCTTGAGAGTCTCAGGTGAAGACCTGTTACTCTTGGAGGCACATCTCATTTGAGCTGTGATGATGTGATAATGATCAACCAACTTGCACTACAGGCTTTCCACATCACACAATGAAGGACATCATTTGGCAGAACTACCTCATTCCAGCAGGTGCAACTGTCATTTGAAACCATTGGTTAGCAGGCAATCATTTTCATACTCTCACCATTGAGTCTGATGCTCATGCTTCAGGGCTATCCCAAATGACCCTGAAGTTTTCCCTGAACCACACAAGTTTAATCCCCAGTGTTGGATCAATAATGCAGGTCATGTGCACAGTGATCTCCAGTTTTTCACTTATAGCTTTGGCCATCAGTGAGTGGCATTGTTCATCTCTTGACCCATTCTCATTCCTTACTTGAAAATGTCAGAGTATGTCCTGGTCAACATGTTGCAAATCAGTTGGTCTTTATCACCATGGCTCTCACTCTGTGAGCTTTCTGCCTTTTGGAGAATCCTAGAGTGAAGATTGACAAACTTGCATTCTCTGACACTGCAATCATACATGCTGCTCTGTTTGAGATATGTTTTGAGAAGAGGATGGATGAGAACATGATTGGGGAAGTATGCACATCAGGCAAAGAAGAGGCATTTATTCCAGAAACTTGAATCTTCATGCAAAGAAGTTTGTCTTGCTTCTGGAGTCTTTTCATTGTCTATCCAACTCAAATTTCCCATTACACCTGACTTTGTATATCTTCAATCAGGCATGATTATAATGATGAACTTGTAGCCCTTGGTGTTACCACACATCAAGTATCTCTCAATGCACTCCAAATCGTATGGCTGATCATGAACCATTTACAGACAGCCCTCAAATGAAATGATGTCTGTATGGTGCTGACCTTCACCTTCAATTATTCTGCCACCACCCATGCACTTTCTTTTTCTAGCTGGCCAAAATGAGGAGCAGACAGCTTGACTTTGCTCTCAAAGTTGACACAGGTATCATTGTGTCCTTCCCAGTTTCATGGTTCCAGTCACAGTAGTCTTTAACATGACTGGCAGCCCCATCAGCTATATTTTTTTTACCTTCACTTTGAGGCACTTCTGAAACACCTTAAGCTATGTGATATCTCTCACTTGATTATCACTCAGCACTTCAAAGGTGGTTTCAATTCACACAACCTAATCTTCCGGAACATGCCTATCCTTCAACCCTTCTATGATCCTCTGCAAACATCTGGTTTATGTATGTTCATGTTGGAGTCTGAGAGAACAGACATACCCAGAGATGAGTGACATCAGACAATGGGCACAGTCAAGCCATCTTAGGCTGAACGAACCTTTTTGTATGCCTCAGTCTTACCCATATAATAAAACTAGGTGCCCCATCATTGAAACATCTCAGTCTTTTCCACTGGAACTGAGATGTAAGCCCCTATGATACTCTTCAAGCACTCGCTGACCTGCACCAAACTGGTTTGATGCATAGACGACTAATACTCTCTCATGAGTCATATACCCTGAAATACCACTATGAAACCTTATTCCCTTTTATCTAAAGTTGGACTGAGGCTAAGGGAATATTTTTTTT
>MU172343.1:18194-108463 GCA_016695485.1 Suillus hirtellus
ATTGTCTGTTTGTTTTTCTGTCAAGTCCATAGATTGGATTGACCATTGTATTACTGATCTTGCAGAAGTATTCTTAACTAAACATACCTTGGGTAGTATACAACTAGCCACCCACAAACGACCACGTTATCAGTCATTGGTATTTGTCTGAATCGCTGACTGTGGAGATATTTGTTTTATAGGTGTTTATCTATAGATCATCTATCTAAGAAGACATCGCGCTAATAATACTACCCACAGTATACATTAACAGGTATACTTTTACTTGAGCAGAGCCTGTATTTTCCATCCATATATACATGCAGGCACTAGGTCTCATATAGGCTAGCCCAGATTGCTTGGATCATGGAGGTTCATGTACAAACAATAACATCTTTGTTCTGGAGCTAGTTCGATGTTTTAGCTACCTGATATGAACATTGGCTATAAAACACTGACCTTGGACATGAGTCTTGATTTTCCTGCATCAGAACTTTGGACAATCAAACAGAACTTAGCATAGTATGGCCTGTGCATGCTCCCACCCCTGAACTTCATGTTATTGTTTTCAGGTACTTGTAGAAGCCATCTGCAGCCCTCCCAACAATCAGCAATGTGAGAGAACGAGCGTGTATGACAGGCATGGCAAAATATTTCCTGTAGTTCAAGGTATTGCTGGAGTGTTTCCTGCATAATGCACATATCAAGCTTGTCCTTAAGGTGTTTGCCTTTGAACAATATACTGGCTGTGGAGACAGTTTGTAACATGATCTGGCTAAGCAGTCAGTCCAAGGAATCTGATCTTCACAAAGGGGCCAGATATTTCAAGTGCAGTTTGATTGATCTTGACATCACATTGTTTTGGTGTAAGTGGCAGGAGTATCATACATAGGAAGTTGATGAACCTGGCTTGGCAATGAGGGCATCAATGTATCATTGGTTGAAATTCTGAAGCTGCCCTGTTCGAAGGGATTAGGATATTCTTGATTCAAGTGGCGAGTCTGGGACCACTGTGTTACTAGTCCGCACTTCTATGCCATATCCCTAGGAGTATCATTTGCAGGGAGAGACAAAAACGAGACGCACCAAATACAGTTACGCGATTCCCACAAAGCATTACATAATTCAGGTTATAGCAATTACTAAGCGCCCACTGCTCCGAACCTCTCGTAACGTGAACTGCCAATACACGCTTCAATGGCTATCTTATGCCGTTGGTGAAATCTCCCGTGCGACGTGGAGCGCTCATGTATCCAACATCGGTTACCTGGCACCGCTAGTCCGCGATACAGCCCAACCCAAAAGCCGTCAACCCGAAATTCCTTCTATGGCCCTGTTTCAAAGCCTATGATATCCTAAACAAGTTAGCAGCAGTTCAATCAGTAACCAACCACTGAAAGGCTATCAGCTATGATAGCGATTCATAACGTCCACAACCGTGACTTTCACAGCCCAGACCATCATGTTTCCTATGCATGTCGGCAATAGGAACGGATAGCACAGCGTTAGTTGAAAGGAGAGAATGCTATATAAGTTCCGGTTTCTGCGCCATCGTGCTTCTCGTTTCTTCATTCAAAGACGCCTTTCGTTTCTTTTGTCTTGGATCATTTCTTGTATATATCTCTAGGGTGCAGGCCATCTTTCTCGAGGTCATCATCCATACTAAGAGACTTACATGCCAGCCACTACCATGTCCTCCTGGATCTCGTTCTCCGACATCTTTTATTTCACTCGCAATGCGAGAAAAGCGCCTCTCATTCCAGAGGGTTTCGTCCTTGAAACACCTTTGGAATGCAAAGCTACTACGGCCGCAATCCAGCTCAAGCCAGAGTCTCCAACATCCCGTTCAACACTTCCCACCATTTCAAAATCAACGGTACCTTTGCCCGCGTCTTCCACCCCGCAGACACCCCTGGAGCCTGTTGTTATCATAGGGAATAATAGCACGGAAACCCTTGTCAACGTTGTTTCAAAGCCCGGGTTTCCAACCTCAATTCTGCAGCTTTACCCATCTGCCAATGAGGCTGCGCACACACGACGCATATCGTTCGCAGATTGTGTCACACCTTCGCGTCCTGCGAAGCCTGTCAACGTCATTGACGTGGGCCAGGTCTCGTCCAAGCCCATCGCGGCCGCAGTGGAAATGCCTGAGCAAGCAAAACCTCTCAGAGAGGACGTCCCCAGCACGGAAAAAAAACTAAAGAGGAAGAGCATCATGCGGAGTATGTCCTTGCTTGGCTCTCGTGCACCCGGCATGAAGGCGCGCCGCTTCTCGGTCCCTGTCTTGTCTTCGCTGACGGATGGCACGAATAAGCGGGCAAGCAAGCGGCCGTAGGCCGCCCAGTCCAGGGCGAGGGGAAGAGTACCGGAGTATCACGATAGCTTAGGAAGTGAATTCAGCAGAAAGGCGCACCGGTGCTTGAGCACCACACATGCTATCCTTTATCCTATAATATCTATAATTCAACCTTAATCATTCATTACCCACATTTTATACTAGGGTGGTCCATGCACTATTGCGAACTACTCTGGCTTACATCGCGATCTGGACAATGGTTTAGCATATACATCATTCAAGACACTGTAGTTCCATAGTAGGGTATGGTTCTGGAATGGAGGAGATATGATACACACGATAAGCATAGGGACCGTTTATTTGATTATCATACAGCCGCACGCGGCTAGGTTCGCTGCGCATATCGACTGCGGTTCCGGATTCGTTCCTCATAATTCAGGGTCTGCAGGTACAATCAATAGCGGCGACAGGAAAAGGAACAAGAGCGGAGACTTGATCACAATTTTGAATCTCAGTGCGCTGTATATCGTTGGAGCAGATGACAGAAAGCCGAAGCCAGCTAATGACAGATGGCAGCCAGCACTGACTACAAAAGGCGTTATGTAGGTGTGATCGAACGCATGGAAAAAGGATCAAAAGCAGTATGAGGCGTAAAGCAATCGACGATGTCAAGCTGTACGCAGTGATAATTTAAGATGATACCTGCTCCCACGAGGGCGATGCCCTGTTGAAGCGTCAATAGAGGAATAGCACCGTCAGAATGAAACCAACCGTGACGATATCTGGAAGTATGGGATTTGTGGCACTCCAACCTGTGATCAAGCACTCTGTCGGAAGTAGTAGAGATCCAGCGAGCATAATAGCTGATGGCACGTCTGCACGCTGATCATGCTTTGACAGGGTTATCTCGCGCGACCCGAACGTCTATCCTAACCCTGACAAGTTTGATCCCGGGAGATGGCTCGACGAAAAATCCGGAAAAGACCTCAAGCCCAAGTTCCCTTCCTATGGTTTTCGATGCAAGTATACCTTTTCCTGATGAACCACGCTGTGCCGTACTAGCACTGAAAAACGACATGCAGAATCTGCCCAGGGAGACACATTCCGAATTGCTCGATCTTCATACCTTTTATGGTCGTTCAAGATCACACAGGACCCGGAGAATCCTATTGACCATTCGGACTTTGTGGATGGCGTGATTGCGCACCTAAAACGTTTCGCTGCGCACTTCGAGCCACGGTTTGGAGAGGAGGCGTCGCTGAGGCCCAGTATGGAGAAGGGTTGTAGGACCTTGCAGTGATGCATCACGTATGTATATATGAGCTTTGGGGTGTGGTATTATTTTCGTGCTGAGGGCCGGTATTTTGGCACAAGTGCTCTACAGCGTAAAGGATATTGAAGACATTCTTGTCAGTGTCTGAAATAGATGTTACATGTCTCCATATGCGCAATCCAAGACGATGGGTGATGGTATTGATGGTTGACGTTAAAGGTGGGAGTAACGGTAGGACCCATGAGAACCCCCATGGAACCCAGGCTGGCATCCGGACAAAAATTGACCCAAATGACCGTTTCACCCAGGTTACAGTCCGGACACAAAATGTCAAATTTGGGTGTCAACCCAGGTGAACATCCGGACATCTGCGAAGGGGGTGGTGGTATGCCAGGTCGAAGTCCGGACATGGGCTATTGCCCGATAGATGGAAGATATGGTAGAGTAGTGTAGTGGAATGACACCATCAATAATATTGAACGCGAGAGTTCGAATCTTGCTTTTTACAGCTTTCATTGGACGCTTGAAGTTCGAATGAGCAAGTCGACTACTATATGTGATGGGCACACAAAAGTGCAACTGGCGTGAACCAACATCTTTTTTCTTTCATTAGTACAGTTCTCCTGTCTCACTTCTAATTATGAATGAGCTCGATCTCGTTTGTCCCCCTATTTTTCACTCTCATGAATGGATTGGCAAAGGCCATAAATATGATTTAAAAAAACTTCCACAATCAGTAGTCTTTGCTCGTTCTGCAGCACTCGAGATTCCCCAAGGGCACATACACCATATCCCATCTCGCGACCTTTCGGTTCACGATTTTCTGCAGCTGTCATTGCCTGCCCCCTCCTCGACCATTGTTTCTGTGAAAGTCAATTGTTGGTTTAGCCATGACCCTCCAGACATTGACTTATCCTACCTCAAAACTCGGCCCATCCCCTCTGAACGTGTATTGGCAGAGATCAACTCTGCCATCAGTCAAGCATGGCTCGACGGTGCTCAATCATTGGTGGACCCACATTACAATGACGGCCGAGATTGTTTACCATTGTGGGCCCTGACGTGGTGGCATGAGTTTGCCACTACTGTGCGCCGTCAGACAGCTTGGAGAAAATGTGAGGAATGGCTTACAAAGGAGTCAAAAACAGCCGAGGCTGTCATTTTGATGATGGAGGCTCACAATCTCCTTGCTGTTCTGCCATGGAGAGCAGACACTGGATGGCGCAGCTCGACCTTGGAGTTAACGCATCTGCTTGGGACAGACTGGATATCCGACGAGCTAGAAGACATGATGATGGCACACCTTGGATGCCGAGCTCGCGCACAATTCCTTCACACACGGATACTCATCGGAAGCGCACTGCTTGGACAGGCTGTGATGGGTGCCACTAGTACCCGTGACAAGTCCTCGGTAAAGATACCACTCCTCAAACGCTACCACACTGTTAGCCTCAACTATCAAAAGCTATTTTTCCCAGTTCACATACAGGGAAACCATTGGATTGCAGCCGGAGTAGACTTCGATATGAAAACAATTTCTATTGGTAGATTAGTTTTGCACAAGATAAAGCACGATAACTGACCAGCGGAGGAACAGGAGACTCGTTAAAAGGAAAAATTCCATATCCTCTCGACTTTGTATCGCTGACACAGTCTCAGTGATTGCAATATACTCGAAAGGTGGCGGTAAAAATGGCAAACACACTGCTGTTGACAAAGCAGACGCTATCGCTGGTGTCTCGTACCTTGGCGTCCAAATTTACCAGCAACATTTTCATCGTCATTTTCGTTCCATTCCTGATGCAACCGCTGTGTTCCAATGCAATCACTTTGCCTTCCTTCCTTCTACTGCCTTGCTCTGTCTACTTTCATCTAAGCCCAACCTGACGCACTCGGGACTCGAACTTGCACCTGCAGACCACACGGACTTCGATATCCTGTCAACTGCTTTGCCTCAGTTGGCGGAAGTTGCCAAATTGTTCCGCAAGAGGACTTCGAGGAATGGGGCCACACAGAGGGATGCAGAAGGTGATTTTTGATTTTTTTTGGCTATTCTAAACACACCTAGCTACTTAGAATAAGAAAAAAACGCATTTTTTGAGATTTTTTGGTAACCTGGGTCAGAGTCCGGACAAAATTCACCCCTCAGGTGGACCCAGGACGGCATCCGGACAAAAATCCTCACAATGTGTCCGGACAAATTTGGGCCTCAGCCGACCTGGGTTCCAAAGGGGTTCTCATGGGTCCTGTAACGGTGGGCCTTGATAGAGGACGTTATGTAATCAACATCAGGTCATAGGGAGTTCAAGTTCGGTTCAGTGATGTCCCCCCATATTGTCAATGCATGCGTTTTCTTGAGCTCGCTGGCAAGGGCTTGCAGCAGACTGACGGTAAAACAAGCCTGCAATATTTGTGCGATTTCATGTATTCACCTTGCGACGTGCACAGGTACTTTACAAGTTGCAACTTGCACCTAGCGGCCTCATATAGTTTTCCAACAGAGCCTCGATCTCACCGTGGCCTTCCAGTTCGCCATTGAATTCCTGGAATCGCTGACCACTTACCGTATTATTTCTCTCGAGTAGCGAGTCTTCGGTGTACTGCAGTTTCAACTCGCCAAGTGTGTATTGACTCCGATCTCACTTCATCTTGCGCTCAATACGAGACCTTTTACAGCATCACTACTATCCTAGTGTATCGAGCTGGGTTGCAGGTTTGTCCTCCAGGCCATTCAATTCCGTTCTTGTTTCTCAACAACTTTGCACTCAGCCTCGGAGATAATTCCAGCAGCGTGGCATCATGTCTGACCTTGACGAGGCCATCAAACTGCGTCGGGATGTATTACTCCTCTGTTACCCCATTCATCAAGATCGATCATCGTCTCTGAACAATCTGGCAATCAGTCTTATAAACAGATTCCGGCAGCGTGGCATCATGTCTGACCTTGATGAGGCCATCGAGCTGCATCTGGATGCATTACTCCTCCGTCCTCCCGGTCATCCACATCGATCCATGTCTCTGAGCAATCTTGGTGCCAGCCTTCGAAACAGATTCCAGCAGCGTGGGATAATGTCTGACCTTGATGAGTCCATTGAGCTGCATCGAGATGCATTACTCCTCCGTCCCCCCGGTCATCCAGATCGATCCTCATCCCTGAACAATCTCGCAAACACCCTTGGAGACAGGTTCGAGCAGCGTGGAATCATGTCTGACCTTGATGAGTCCATCGAGCTGCATCGGGATGCATTATTGCTCCGCCCCCCCGGTCACCCAGATCGATCCATGTCTCTGAACAATCTTGCAAACAGCCTTCGAGACAGATTCCTGCAGCGTGGGACTATGTTTGACCTTGACGAGGCCATCAAGCTGTATCAGGCTGCATTACTTCTCCGTCCCCCAGGTCATTCAGATCGATTCTCGTCTCTGAACAATCTTGCAAACAGCCTTGGAGACAGATTCCAGCAGCTCGGGATCGTGTCTGACCTCGATGAGTCCATCGAGCTGCATCGGGATGCATTACTCCTCCGTCCCCCCGGTCATTCGGATCGATCCTCGTCTCTGAACAATCTTGCTATCAGCCTCCGAGACAGATTCGAACAGCGTGGGATCACGTCTGACCTTGATGAGGCTATCGAGCTGCATCAGGATGCATTACTCCTCCGTCCCTGCGGTCATCCAGAGCGATCCTCATCTCTGAATGATCTTGCACTCAGCCTTCGAGACAGATTCCACCAGCGCGGCGCCCAGTCTGACCTTGACAAAGCATTTAGCTTATATTCTCAACTCTCCCACCTATCACATGCAGCATCTCGCTTAGATCTTCGTGTTGCTAAATCATGGGCGGCCTTCGCTGACACCCTCAATCACGCCTCTGCATTACTTGCCTATAAGACTGCACTGAAATTCCTCGATCAGCAGGTTGCTCTCTTGTCGCCTTCTTTCCATCATTTCGATGTCTTCAGGGAGGCTGTTTCTTCCCTTGCCACGGATGCTTTTTCATGCAGTGTTCGTCATGGTGCGCTGACGACTGCGGTGGAGCTGGTGGAGCAAGGTCGTGCAGTGTTCTGGACCCAATTGGCACGCTTCAGCATGCCGCTGGATGAACTTTCTGTTTCAGGTGATACCGGCGCGGCCTTGGCAGAAGAGTTCAGACTGTCGAGTTTTCGCCTTCGTAATGCGTTTGATCAGTCTACTGAAAACCAGTCTCTGCAAATCCGGCAACTTGCCATGCAATGGGATGACGTGGTTTCACGCATCCGCATGCTTCCCGACTTTTCTCGGTTTCTCCTCCCTCCCCTTTTCGCCGACCTACAGAAGGCAGCTGAAGACGGCCCTGTCATCATTGTTAATACTAGTCAGTATTGCTGCGACGCCTTGATTGTCCTGAGCGACCAAGATCCTGTCCACGTTCCGATCGGTATCACTCACACCGAAGTTTCTGATTTGTCCTCCGAGTTTCAATCCCTTTCAAAACAATTTGGTTCTCTTAATGCTCAACTCAAGCTTATCAGCATCCTTCGTAAACTTTGGCGTGGCGTCGTTGGCCTCGTAGTACAAGCCCTTGAGGCATCAAATATTCGCCGTGGTTCGCGTATCTGGTGGTGTCCCACTGCCGAGTTCGCGCTGCTTCCTTTACATGCAGCAGGGGCTTACGAGAAGAAGAGAGATAGTTTGTCTCACATCTACATATCCTCGTACACCCCCACTTTGGCGACTCTTGTTCGTGCAAGACGGCAGGTTTCACAAGATGCGTTCCCGCAACATTTTGTTGCCATTGGTCAAGGAAATCCCGATGGGGGGAGGCCACTTGAATGTGTAGCTCCCGAGATAGCCGTTGTCGCCAAGCGTCTCAAGCCCGTTGTATCGTCCTTCACGCAGCTCGAGGACAGCAACGCAACGGTCAAGGGTGCATTTGATGCGCTGAACCGTAACCAGTGGCTTCACCTGGCTTGCCACGGAATGCCTAATCAACGACGACCATTTGAATCTTCCTTCGCGATGCGTGATGGGCCGTTGATGATCAAGGACATCATCCGATCCAACTGGCAAAACCTGCAGTTTGCGTTCCTATCGGCTTGCCACACTACCGTGGGCGATGAGAAGAGTCCCGACGAATCGATCCATCTCGCTGCTGCAATGCAATTCTCCGGATTTCGCAGTGTGATTGGTTCCATGTGGTCTGTCGATGATGAGGTCGCACAGGAGGTCGTGTCTGGTTTTTATGAGAACCTGATCGATGATTCGGGGAGATTGGACTGCACGCGCGCTGCAACGGCGTTGCACAAGGCTTTGAAGAAATTGCAGCGCAGTGATATTCCATTGGAACAGCGGATTGTATTTGTTCACATTGGTGTGTAGTTGGAGACTTGATTCGCTATATTATCCCATTTGCTGTATTTGTTAGTTGTTTTCATCCCCTCGCTCTGCTGTTGCTTGCTCATTTCTGCACGATACTTTGTTGCTCTGTACTGTACTAGTGCCACACGCTGTCTCGCTGAATGAATCTGATTTACTCCTACATTAATTGTCACATTCGGTGAGTGATGCTACTTGCGAACTACGCTTGCTGCCCCCATAATGTATGTGATAGATACAATTACACTGCACTGTACCATGTCGGATCCTCTGTGATAACATCAAATTTTCAAGAAGACTCAATAAAAATACGAGTCTGATAGACTATAATCATATGCATGGCTGGAACATGTATGCAGCAGAGCACTGAACAAAGTCGCAAGTGAAAGGATATTGCTTCAAGAACGAGGGTGCTCACAGACTAAGCTACACGCGTCGTGCTCCAACGTTCTAGATAACGACATCCCGATGTGTTACGAACGACAAAAGCTGCAAGACGTTCCTACCGCATCGTGACGAAATCCAGGGGACCGCGTACTGTTAGCTCGTCGCTCTGTCTGTCCATTCGAACCACCTTGCTATCGCCGGAGTCGATGATGCGCATTTCGTAACCATCAAACGACTCGAGATAGGTCAAATATATTATATAGCTCACCAAGCCAAAGCTGTACGACATTAAGGTTGGATAACGAACGAAGCCCAGTGCTGGACTCCGGCTTTCCAATACCCCATTCCTGTTCTGGACATGAATATAAACCTTTGCTTTCCTTTCCAACAAGACGGGGGCGTGACGAGCTAAATAAAGTAAAAAGGATGAACGAAATATCACTCACTTTCTTGCAGTCCAAGCAGTGCAAGTATTTTCACAGTCGCGTCAGCAATAACCGGTTGGTGGAAAAATCAATACAACCACCCATCTCCAGGTTGAGCGTTCAGCAATTGATCCTTGGGAGAAGTTGTCAGTCCACCCCGACCGTGCTCAATCTTCCGTTGTAAAGGGTAACTGCAGAATACGTACCTTTAAATAAACTGAACCGCAACACAGAAAGGTCGAGCTACCAAGGGACTCGGCTGACTCGGCCCGTCTGGAGGCCACGGTCAAGTTTAAAATTTGAAATTTGACCTATTTACCGCGACGAGCTTGATGAGATCTGAGACGGGGCCGCCGCATGTGCTGAGAGAGATTCTATTTTTATATACCGCAACAAACAAAGCGACTCCTGCAGTGGGGTAGTGACTCTGCAAGAAAAGGGAAAAATACTTGGACAATATTTGGTACGAATAACCGATCTGTTTTGAGGTGTTGACTCGGATTTTTCCTAGCTTGCGCTTGCATCCGAATTGCGTCCATGCTCCTCCACATTCCTGCCCCCCTCTGCTCGTCACCCAACCTGCCTACATCTGCTGAGAAAATGTTACTCATGCATGCATCCGGAGCGCGGGACGCGGCCAGCTGGGAGTCATTCTCAATATCGATGTTGATTTGAACATTAAATGCACTAGAACTCTGATTAATCTGAGTCGGATGACCAAGCGTCACATGAAAGGTTATCGATTATCCGGGAACTCGACTTCCGCTAAACTTCCGGCACATATTAATAAGGACAGTGCAGTCATAAGCAACCTTATCTTTCCCCCCTTAAACACTTCATCATGCCAACTGTACAACTTCCATGCAAGGTTCTCGTCTCTGGCGCGAACGGCTACATCGCGGTTTGGGTTGTGCGCACCCTTCTCGAGAAAGGGTACTCTGTCCGCGGAACAGTCCGGTCTGAGGAAAAAGCAGTACACCTCAGGCAAATGTTCAGCTCGTATGGTGATAAGCATGAGGTCGTTGTTGTTGAAGATATCACAAAGGTACTCATACTTAAGAACGTGATCGCGCGGGACCTTACGGTGATGTATTTTTAATAGGAAGGAGCCTTTGACGAGGCAGTTAAAGGTGTTGATGCTATTGAGCATACAGCCTCCCCTTTCCATATGAATGCAGATGACCCGGATGGTACATTATCGCGAATTAATGCCCTGATCTCTATTCACCTGTTTTTAGAACTTATCATTCCCGCAGTTAATGGTACAGTTGGGATACTGAAGAGCGCTCTCAAGTATGGGTAGGTGCTTCCTCGTCGTCGAGGATGTGCACTGTTAACTGATATCGCGTCAGCCAATCCGTCAAGCGTATCGTGATTACTTCATCGGGAGCTGCGGTTCTGCGCGACACGACAACGCCATCCACTTTCTCCGAACTGAACTGGAATGAGCAATGTTTGGAAATTGTGAGAGAAAAAGGTCGCGAAGCGCCTAATATGATGAAGTATCGTGCTTCGAAGACTCTCGCTGAGAAAGGTACGGGATATCAAACATACTAATCGTGGACTGGCGATTCTCATATTCTTACAGCGGCCTGGGAGTTCTGGAACAAACATAAAGCCAGTGTCGGCTGGGATCTCACTGTCCTTAACCCACCTTATGTGAGTTTTTTTCAATGTCAGGAAGTTTAACCGGGACGAGCTCACCCATTTCTCATTGATAGGTCTTTGGGGTATGTCATAGACGCGTTTCTCGTTGGCTTTTCCCTAGTTAACCTACTTCTTCCACAATAGCCCGCTATCAACGAAGCCACGACACCATCCGGATTGGGCACGTCCTCAAAATTGTTCTACAACTATGTCGCCCAACCAAACTCCAGCGGAGCAACAAACGAGTTCCTTGCTTCCTTCGGTACAACCTGGATCGATGTGCGTGACCTTGCGGAAGCGCATGTCATCTCGCTCGAGAAGGAAGCTGCAGGTGGCGAACGAATCATCGTTAGTGCAGGTACGGTAGCTCCGTCTATCCAGCATTGATCGTGAACTTACCTTTCTCCAGGACTTTGGAAATGGCAGGATTTCAGTAGGTGCTCTCCGTTGCTGCTGTTCTATCACTCACATGATATCTTGTAGTTGACGTTGCTAATACAATCTCGCCGCCACCGAAACTTGCAACAGGTGGTCTACCGAAGGGTAACCCCGGTGCTGGTACTGGACACCCCTCCACGGTGCACTTCCTTCAATACGACACCTCGAAGGCTGCGCGAATCCTGGGACTCAAGTACCGAACTATGGCAGAGATGACGAGGGACACCCTGGCAGACTATGAAGCAAAGGGATGGTAATGCATTCTATACAAGAACCGGAGATAAGTTGTATGTAGCGTCATGGATGAACAAGAGGATGAAAGTTTCTACACGGTCAATACTAGTAGATGCATGTGAAGCACAGGCAGTGGATAGGCTAAAAGTTTTTGGCACTGAGACGAGCAGCTCGGATTACCGACAACTTATACGTGCGTTCTAAGTAATATCGTGATCTGAGGACACACTTATAAGTTGTCGGTCTCACGCCGCAATTTCCGGGCTGTTGTTGATCTATGCTGTATACGCGCTAGGAGAACTAGCGGGGAGAGACGCTAGGGTACATGAGTGCGAGTGCGATACGAGTGAGAAGACATACACACCTCAGTATGCGTAGAACAATACTAAGGTGTGCTACAAGCCGATACGAGCTATATACGAAAGATGAAGTGAGCTTAGGTAATGAACCGGCGAGGAAGTTAGCGGAGGACTCGTATGGTCAAGAAGCAAGAAGTTCGAAGACGAGTGCGCTGCATGTGGTGTCGATAGCGATAAGAACAAGAAGGTAATGCGATGTCTAAAAGATAAATCGTCATCTACCGTCAACATACCGAATGTTTGTCCAAGGCTTGAAGGTACGGGAGTATGCACTTGTAGAAGCATTAATACCAGTAACTGTAGCTTAATGTATCAGTCCTTGTAAATTATTCATTTGCACGAACCGAGTCTATCCGAGGTTCACTAATGATAGAATTTGAGGCTTCAAGCATTTAGCACTCTGGCCAGATCTATGCGAATCTTTTCTGTCCGAGTTGAGCCGGTTGGATGAATGATTGTCCCTCGCCTGGGATAGCTAGTTCCAGCTCATTCCTGGATATCGATGCACTTCTTGGATGTCCTAAAGAAAACGACCAGTTACACTGAGACAGGTAAAAGATATGACTTTCATGTTTGCAGAATGATGGGCGCCGCATGACTTTAGGTATATGCCTTTCGAAGAACAGAGATCGTCGGAGAGTTTTGGTCTGTACGGTTAGTGGTACCTCTATGTATACAGATAAGACTCACTCTTATGCTCGTATCATGTATTCAAGCCACAGCAGCAAACGAGATGACACACTTGTGCATCAAGAACAAGCCACTTGATCGGCGCATTCGCGTCGTTGCTCTCTGAATTGTTGATTACGGTTAGTACCTTCGGAATTTGAAGAAGTCGGACGAACATGCGATCGCGGTCCTTCCAACCTCTTCAAATTCCGATGTCTGAACACCCAGATTTGCGTATGTTGCCAGTTTGGATTGGTCCTCAAAATGTCAAGTTGCAAAAGATCGTGCTGATTTTAGAACCGTGGCCTAGGTGGATGTTTGTTGACGCCTATTAGGATTAGAAGCCGTTGACAGACAAAGCCAAACAGCCGTAAGTGACTCTACATGAGTCGGCCATGAACCATATTACATCAATCAATTTCTGTTTTTAGACCGCTTTTATCACCACGCCTTTTCAGCACAGAGTTTTGGTCATGATTGCTTGAGTGCTGAGGTCCACAGGACCCTCATACACATCTAGCATTACCCACGCGCCACGCGTTCTTGCCTTTCATCCATATTGATCACAATGGAAACAACTGAAGAACTCCAACAACTCGAAATCACAGCATTAAAATCCATTTATGATACAGATTTTTTTGAGCCCCCACCGCCAAAGGCTTGGAAGGTCTGTCTGTTCGTCTTATTGAGCTAGTTCGTAAATGTGTATGTGTATGTGCATGTCTAGGGAGCCACCAGATTGCCAGAATTCATCATCAAAGTCACACACCCCGATCCAATCCATGCCTCCAAGGTCTACTTCCATTTGCATATCAAGTCAGACGATCCTGGTGCTCATATATATATTTGTTCTAACAAACGTCTTGTTAGACTACCTAAAACATATCCCACCCTTGCCACTCCGGTATTCACTATACAGAAGCCTCGCGGTATCAACCATGATCATGAGATAACTCTTCAGAAAGCCATTCATTCTGAGGCTCAGATGCTCCGGGGATCTGAAATGGTCTTTCAGGTGCGCATATATCCACAGTCCAAGCTATGTTCGAGCCACTTATGTTGCGACCAGATCATCACGTCGGCTCAAGAGTGGCTAGCTGATCATGTCCATCCCGCCATTGAATCCTCCGGCTCTCTTGCCACTGAGATGACGAAGCGTGCCTTGGAAGAAGAAAAGGTACGATCCCCATTATTGCCTTACTGAAATGTATTGAGATCTGAATCAGGAACGAAAGCGACGAGAGGAGGAAGAGGCCGAAAGGGAGTTCGAGTTAGCAGCTCAACGTGCTGAAGAACTTCAAGAACAGATTCAGGCTGATGCGCAGAAACATATGCTTGCCAAGGAGATGCAGTATAAGGCAGCTCGGCGAAGGGCGCAGTCTGATGCTACTGAAGTTCCCTCTTCAGGAGACACCCTCACAGAGTCGTTTCCAAACGAAATCGAATTCAGGGGAGTACGTTTTAGTGCCGTCAAGATGTTTCATCCACGAAAGGGTCAGTTTGGTTTGCATCTGCATTGTCTAGAATGTTTACCGTCGAGGAAGAGTGTCTTGGTATCACATACATTGCAGATCCGTTGTGTGACGACGTGAATGCAACACTGCCGCTCGAGGTTCACACCATCAGCTTTAACTCGGACTACTACATAACTACTCAAGGTGAGATAGACACGCCTCATTCCAAGTCAGCTAGCTTATTTTTTCTAGGGAAGAAAAAGTTACTTGCAGCAGAAGCTGAGATCCAGAAGTTGATCAATATTCAGCACCCAAACCTTCTAAGTACTCTTGCTGTCAAACTGCACTTTCCTTACTCTGCCGCTCCACCGCGCTTGACTATTCTCTCCGAACAAAGACCTGCATTAACATTGCAAGACGTTCTTGAGGATTGTGAACGTCTTCGAGAAGATCGCGCATCAGTTTGTCATGGAGTCTCTTAAACATTATCGCAGCATTGAAATGCTTTGACTCTTCTAGGAATATCTTGGTCAGATTCTGTCTGCCCTGAATGCGGTCCATTCAGCAGATATAATTCACAGAGGTATGACCCGTGTCTTGACCCACGCAGCAACTCATATCGTTCTAGGTCTTGACATTTCTTGCATTTATCTCGCTACGAGAGAGAATAGAACACACGCCAAGATGGTCAGGATAGGGAAAGTTGGGTTTCATGCACGCCTGAAGGACTACCATAAGTCTAATCCGTTTGGCAACGGCATATCAAACGTGAACGAGGAAGAATATATACGTCCTACACCTTGGTAAGTGATGTGGGAATGGTACATTAGGGATTTTAATCATCTGAACGACCATTGCAGGTTATCCAAAGATGTCCTCGAGTCTGTCCTATCGTACACTCGAGGACGCGATATACACAGCGTTGGAGTAATCTTCATGCAAATGGTCAATGGAAGAGACGTCATGAGACAGTTTAGTGATCCTAATGAAGCTGTGCAAGCTGGTAACCCATGTTTTGTCACGCTTTGTTGTGCTAGAGCTTATTCCGCTTTTCAGCGGCTCTTTCTCCCACTCTCCAAACATGCGCACTGAATATGTTGATGCATGCGAAGAAAGTCTCTTGCTTGAGCCTTCTAGCGGAACTGGCATCAGCAGCGCCTCTCCAATGCCCACGACGAATTGGCATTCCCACAACAATTCCAGTCGTTAGCAACGGTAACGCTGATGGTTCATTTCCGCGTCTTTCATCTCACCTATTTCTCCAGATCTCAGGACCCCGAGATCCAATGGATACTTTGGCTCTCCAGAGAATGACTACTTCCGAGTTCCTCAGCGCACTGCTCCGGCCAGTCGTTGGAAGGAGGATTGGGAGGAGCTCGAACTCTTGGTATTTAAATGTATATGATCCCCTGTTCTCTCGCTTACGCTAGTATCCAGGGCAGGGGTGCCTTTGGATCTGTGGTCAAAGCTCGAAACAAGATTGATAATCGCATCTATGCAGGTATGTGGTTTCAAATTCAAGAAACGAATATCTGATTGATTTTGCGCCGACGTACAGTCAAAAAGATCCGCTTACGATCAGATAAGGACGACAACAAGCTGTTCCGCGAAGTGAATGCTTTAAGTCGGCTGTCGCATCGTTTCATCGTCCGATATTACACGACGTGGGTTGAATTCAACGAGTCAAATTCAAGCAGAATGTCTTCAAATTCTGACACTGGATCTGATTCTTGGACTGAGGGCGCCATGACGTCCGTACCCAAAGCATACGAGAGCGAGATATCCGATCCATTCAAGGTAAAATTGGAAGAGTTGGACGATTATGGGTCCAATAAGACGTCTTTTCCGAGCATTCATTTCACACGACCCGAGATCAAGAATGATAACCACGAAGAAGATGAAGAGGACGATGACAGCGATGGAGATTTCGGAAATCTCTTTTCCTCGGAGTATACCACAGACGAAGATACTCCGAAAGATCCTATCCAGCCCCGAACGCTGTATATACAGATGGTAAGATCTGTACACCATGAACGTCTTCACTGAATTTATGTCTTCAATCAGGAATTTGTTGAGCGTCAGACTCTGAAAGAGGTACGACATTCGTTACCCATATTTTACATGAATTGATTGGATAATCATCGTCTAGCGAGTGGCAGAGGGTTTGTCTGAAGAAGAGGCTTGGAGGTTGTTTTATCAAATCCTCGATGCCTTGGTGCACATGGGTAGCATGGGTATTGTATGTGGAGTCTCACTCGATTTTCTGTCTGTTCTCACCTCACGCCAGCTTCACCGAGACATCAAGCTCACGAATATCTTCATTGGTTTGCACTACTCTTGATATCTGTTCCGATACGCTCACCCTTCACTCAGATGGGAAAGGGGACTGCAAAGGCAAGTACTTTATTTGTGCTCTTGAGTGCTGTATTTGACGTTGTGACCAGTCGGAGACTTTGGTTTGGCCACATCGAGTTTAGCTGCTGTTGACCCCTCAGATCTATCACCGTCTGTCGTCCATTCAGACTCTGAACTAACACTCGGTTTGTTTCAAATCGTTCAACAATAATTATCGCTGACGCTGAACAGAGGTCGGAACTAAGTTGTACATCGCTCCCGAAGTCCAGTCTAGGAAACGAGGACCTCGCAATCACAACAAAGCCGACATGTACAGTTTGGGGGTGAGCAAGCTTTGAGAACCCGTCGAACATAGCCTGAATCTTCTTAGATTGTTTTCTTCGAGATGAATTTTCTTTTCTCCACGGGAGCGGAGCGTATAGCTGTACTAGAAGATCTAAGGAAGCCGGAGGTATACTTCCCTCGAGATTGGGACCCTCACCGTTCTAGCCAAAAACAAAGTTGGTTCAAATTGATCAAAAGTAGTCTAATGTGCTGAATCATTGTAGTTATTTCTGCGCTCCTTCGCCATGACCCTGCCGGGCGCCCATCTGCACTGGAACTCTCACAGAGCTCTCTTCTCCCTCCCAGAGTAGAGGATGAATACTTCAAAGGAGCTCTGCGGATGATGAGTATGTATATATCTATACGAAGATCGATGATGCTTATGCGCAAACGGCAGCTAAACCGGACTCTCCGTATCACCAGGGCGTATTGTCTGCCTTGTTTAACCAGCCTGTAAATCAGGCTCGAAGTTATTTGTACGACATTGAAGCTGAAATTCCCGAGCACGCGTACCTGAACGACATCGTTGAGGACCGAATCGCAGCCATCTTCCGACTTCATGGCGCAGTTGACATGGAACCCCCGCTTTTACTACCATTATCCAATCCCGAAGAGAGCCAGAATCATGCTACCCTCATTGATCGTCATGGAGAAATGGTTTGCTTGCCAAACAACGCGCTAGTACCTTTCGCCCGGTTGGCTGCACGAGCTGGCCTGCGAAGAATCAAGCGATTCCATATCACGAATATCTATCGGCCAAAGTGAGTCTCTCCAAGCTTCTTCGAACCGTGTTTTTAACGAAGTTTCTATCCATAGCTCCGCCCCAGGACATCCAAAGGCTACGAAAGCAGCGGTTCTTGACATCATCACTCCCGATACCAAGCATGGGCTGATGGCGGCTGGAGCCGAGTTCCTCATTCTTCTCAGCAATTGCTTGAACAGTTTCCCAAACCTTGCTCAGAACTACGAGATCCATATCTCTCATTCTAAGAGTATGAAGCTTTTTGTGGTTTTCTGACTTTTACTGACATGGAGCTAGTCGCGGATCTTGCTTTGAATCGTATTCCAGAGGAGCTCCGTTCTTCGGTGATAGAAATCATCAATCAGTCGAAGTCTACTGCTCCACAAAAGCGAGTCTCTCTGTTGAAGAAAGGCCTCTTGAGGAGTACGACGGACGAATTAGAAGCCCTTGCCGAAATAGGTGATTTGAAGACAGGCATCAATGTGCATGAGCTAATTGCAGGAATAGATGAGGACATCGACACACTCCTATCCAAACTTGAGAAGGTTTCGCCCACCCTTGTTACGGTCATGAAGCCCGCTGTAGAGGAAATCAAGCAAACGATTCAATTTGCCACATCTGCGGGTTTCTCGGCTCCCGTCTTCTTCCATCCGTTGATGTGGGGCGCTCATCACATGCATTTCAAGGAAGGAGTGCGTATCGAAGTGGTCAGACGAACTAGGCGGCTGGATGTTCTCGCTGCAGCCGGACGGTATGAAATCCAAGGTTGAAATTGATGTTACTTGACATTCATAACAGATACGACAATCTCATTGCTCAGTATTCCAATCCGAAACCTAGGACGGATCCTATCTGTGCATTCGCCGTACAAATCGCTCTCGAGAAGATCGCGATGGCCTTAGCGGCCTTCCAGAGCACCTCTGTCAAAGCACTCGTTAAGGAACAGCGGTCATTCGGTTTCTGGAGCCCTCGGAGATGCGACGTTTACGTCCTTTCATATCAGACAGGCTACCTGCAGGACCGTTTGGAGGTTGCTTCTTTACTGTGGCAAAATAACATCAGCGCCGATATCATGTATGATGCCAATCTCCTGGATTATGAACATGAAAGTCACGTCGACTCATGCTCACGCGAAGGAATATTGTAAGTTCAAAACCAGAATTACCTAAAACATTTACACTGATGTCTGGCTAAGATTTGCCATTTATCCTCGACCCCGCACCGTGCGCCGCGAGCAGCCCGCTTTCAAAGTGAAAAGCATCTTGAAGGGCACGATTTACGAAGGTTCGCATTTTATGACCTTTTCCATCTTTCGAGGCTGAACGAAGGGCAGTTTCACGCCAAGATCTTGTCGGCTGGCTTCAACACCAGATTGCTGAGCAGAAACGCGTAGACTTGGCTACCTCAGGCTCATCTGCCTACCCTGACACTCTTACGATTCCTGCACCATCCAAGGACGCATCTGCCCCTGAAGTACAACTCATTCTACCCGTCGATACGAAGAAGCAGAAAAAGCATGTCAAACAAATCCTTCTCGATCGAGGTAATGCCAATTACAGATGCTAATTTCAAGTCGACTGATGTTTATTTAGCGTACGAAAGGGCCGAGCATCTTAAAACGGCAGTGCAAAATGGATTGCCGATGCTTGCTGTTGATGTTCCGAATGCGGTCTTTGATACCCTGGTGAAGAATGCCTCCTGGATCACCGATGAAGAGACTTGGAAGGGAATCACAGCGTCCATGCCTACTATTTACATGACGTATGCTCAGCAAATTCGCGAAGCAGCTGCTAAGCGAAAAACTGAAGGATTCCCTTATTTGCTGTTGTATGCCACACGAGAGGAACGCATGCAAATTCTTACTCTCAGCTAGCCAATTTCCCAGAACTTGTTTTACCTTACTTTATGAAGCCCACCGTTTACTCAAATTTTTTGTAGTTATGAATTCGTATTCTCTCGCGCAGGAACTTGTATTACTGGAACCACAGACTTCTCGTATGATGTATTCAAATTTAGCACTACCGGATTCAATTGATCCTTCCTACTTGCTCCAAGCTGTGAAAGTCTCCTGGAACCCATCGGCATTATCGCTGGAGCGGATGACCCCATCCTGTGACACGCTGAGCTGGTACGTAGTACCTATGGTTGACACACTGTATGCAGTGACGTCTGACGCGGAATCGACGTTGAAAATTTGTGCTTGGCAAGTGTTGGTGGTCAAACAGTCCTGGCTATAGTTCTGAACGAATAGTTGATGCGGATGAGCAACAAAAGATCGGGTAGTGCAGTCCACTCACCCGGAAGAAACTATAGAAGCCCGCTCCTGTATGTGTAATTATTAATGGCGTGCAAGAACAGACAAAGGTAGAGTAAATACCAAATATGATGATATCGTTTGAAGACTGGATGTACATTCCCCAGGCCATGTCGATCGAACTCGAGAAGGTAGGGTCATTGTAGGTCGAGACAGTGCTATAAGGTGCTGGAGCAGCCGGAGAGGGTTGGTAATATGGCTTGAGCGGCATCAGATAGAATGAACCTGATAGAAAGATCAACTCATACCGTTTCAGTCTGGGCAAAGCCAATATAGTGGTTCTGAGCGTTCACCAGGCTATACTGGTACAGCACAGCGTGTTCAGCTACTTTGATAAGCATTGCGACAATGTCCCAGTTTGGTGATCACTCACAAGCTAGGTCAAGTTGTCAGGATAAGGTCACGAGAGTCACAAAAGCCACGCACATGTGCCAATAAGCCATACTGGACCACGAGACTCGGAAAGAATCCCGCGGCCAGTAAAGATCGAGATATTAGAGGAGCCGGAGGTATCAAGGTCGTGGTCGGCGGTCCAGACCCATGTGCCCTATGCGACAATATCAAATTAGAGAAGTTTTTTGGGCTTCTAATCCACGTACTTCAAGGTATGCACTCGATCCAGAAGTCAAATGCATCCCAAGGAAAGCAGCTTGACAGGCGCTATTGTCAGAGCCTGGGGGACATTGTGAATACTGCATGTTTGTTCCGGCAGCTAACAAGGAGAAGTGAGAACGTTTCTCCATTAACAAATCTCGAAAGATTTACCTCCACCCAACCTGTACCATTATCGTTAGCGCATCCCGAATCCACGAGAGAACCAAAACCAACCTGACATGGCTGTCCCACATTCCTGCCGCTGCTTGCTGACCAGATGGATCATGCACGTTCCACTCGATCATGATGGCACCGGCAGCTGTGAGAGATCAGGTTCAGAAACAAGGTAGACTATTTCCACACGTACTAGGGCCTGCAGTGGTGAAGACCATGTCGCTTATCTCCAGGACACCTTGAGAATTTGCTGCGCCTGCTTGAATAACCACACGAGGGTTGTTCTGATCGCTGAAAGCGCTCCCACCGGCCATGATGACTGACCAGGCTTCGCCGACGATCTGAGCTCCAGCGGGGATGTTGATGGTATCGGTAACATAATACGTTCCGGCATCGAAGAAGATGATCTTGCATCCAGCGTACTGATAACAGTTGTCAACTTGATTTCAAGAGAGCGAGTAACAAACCACACTTCATCAAGGGCGTTTTGAATAGCGGTAGTGTCATCTGTGTGGCCGTCGCCTTTTGCACCCTGGCTCTTGATGCTGATGAATTGACTGACAGCATAGTTCTCGTACTGAGGATGAGCCTTTCCCAAGATTCGTCCAGCGCTATCCAAAAGTACGGAGGGCTTATTTGCAGAGACGATGTTTCCCTGCGTAAACGTCTTGGACCCACTGGTTCCGGAATACACATTTCCTTGACCCCAGGAAGCGATTGTCTTCGTACCACCAGCAAGAACTGTGGTTCCACCTGCAACGCCAACTGCGGTGGGAACATTGCTCAGCTTGATGTTGTTGAGAACGAGGGAGCCAGCCAGTTGACCATTGCTCGCTACCGAAGAGCGAACGAAAACGGAGGTATTGGTCACAACTGCATCGATGATAGCCTCTGAACCAACAGTCTAGATAGTATTTAGCTATTTGCAATTAGAACACTTGCGAAGGCGAACTTGATTGCTTTTTGACGTCCCACCGGTCGCCAAATCAAAGCCGATCTGTCATCTGTCAATTCTCACTGGTAATATTTACAAGTTAAACACATACTTTGCAATTATTGATCGTGACTCCTTGAAACGTGAATCCTGGAAGAATATGAGAACTGCATAGATTTCAATAAGCTGATCATTACCCCAATTCCAGATGCCAGAGACAGCTGTCGATCGATATGTGTATTTAGAGTATCATCACATATTGATAGACGAGAGGACAAACCAGTTGCGGCATTGTTGACGGTCAGATTACGGACCGTAAATTGTTGGTTACCAACTTGAATACCGTACTTTCCTGGCGGAATGTTACATAAAGAATAACAAAAGCAATCACATGGATTTACCTCCGTTGAATATAATGTCTGTCATGCGAATTTGACATTCTTATTCTCGTATCAAAACAGATTCAAAATGCTCACCTCCCATGAAACCGCCACTGATGGTGATAGGTCGAGAAGTAAGATCTGAGATAAGAAAGCGAGTCTCTCACCTCCCATTCTCCATGAACATTCCTTGGTGGTTGTTATCAGAAGCGGTGGACATCTCGACCACGACATTGATGAGCGAAGTGCCCTGCGAAACCTGCCAGTGCAAACCAATTGCAGAAGTTGATGCAGGGATTCGCCTAAGGTCAATTATCAAGTTGCGAACGGAACGATAGCTAGACGCCCATGAGCTATGCTACACCGTTCGCAGAAAAAATAGCGTACAAGTTGTTCTGGTTAGTGAACCATTGAGCACCCCAACCATCGGGAATGTAAGGATCAGCATCTGGGTAAAATTGTCCATAAGGTGGCGTCTACATTGAGAATGACGGATCATGTACCGATGACTGCAAATCCATTGAAAGACGAGCTGGCAAGGAGGGTTGGAGGTTTCTTTGCATCCCCAATAATCTGCGTGTAATAGTACGTGTCAATCGCCGAGGAGACGAGGTAGGTCCTGTCCGATGATCAACAGGGAATCTCGTGATATGAACAAACAGACCTACCCCGTAGGGAAATACACGATGGCAGGAGTAACACTGAATGCCACAATCGGTTAATGTATTCGCAGAGAATCAGTGACGCTCTGCACTGACGTGGAAGAATTACAAGATCCGCCGCCGCAACGTCCACCGGAGGACATGGCCGAACTGGGATATGAGTAAGTTAATGTTTTGGGTGAATAAAAATAACATGCTAGATAGCAGCAGTATCGTCGATGGTACCATCGCCCTTGGCTCCAAAATCCTTGACATTCCTGAAAACCTGGTAAGAACTCGGGTCCGAGTTAAAAGCCGAAGTTCCTTGATGCTTGATAGTCTGAAGCCAATACGGATCACTTGGAGCCGCTGTTCCACCACCCAACGGTGCTGAGCAGGATCTGCCCAACCCTGAGACAAAAGTAGATAACGCTAACAGTGAACTCAACAGGAGAGACTTTGAGTAATGCGACATTGCTTCCTTCGGGTGATAAAAGCGAAAGTAACGAGGAAAGTGGACACAACCCAACACCTTTTTATATTGCTGAGGGTAATGAAGTGGACAACTAGCGGAATTGAGTAACCTCTTGATTAGCAGTACCTCAAGAGCTGACAGGAGAGGTATGCGGTTATGAACAAACTCATGACATACAGTTCCGAATAGTGCGCTTTCATTTTGGGGAATCCGCAGTATGACAGCAAGGCTTGGAGCAGGTGTACCACGAGGCGCCACGGAACTACAATTTGTCCATGTAAGTGATTCCTTCTAACACATGGAATGTGCGTTTCACTACGTTCAGAATGGGCTCACCTAGCGCAACCTAGCCCATCATCATTAACCGCGGGAGATGCTGAACAATTTAGCACGCGGTAACCAGCAAATTGCTAGAGTCCTAGACTTGCATTCTTACTTGAAGTACAACATCAGCTTGTCCGGATGATTCGGCTATCAAATCCGTGATGCAACCGGGTACAGCGTAGTTAAAACATCCCGGGCCATCCGCAAGTAAGTTGTGCACCTGATAACAGAGAAAAGGGCAAGAGTGTGCTTCACTCGTTGCTAAAGCTGCTCGACGTGCAAGACCAAAAAGGTAGTGTCAGAGGCTACTTTTTAAAACTCCGCGGTCCCACAACAGGAAAAATCTTGCCTACTAGAAACCACAATTCGTTCCTTGGGCCCTTGTGGGCCTGGATAGTTTTTCGCTCTGAAAAGGCACGGTGCTCATCATTTGGTGAGTGCCCAAGGCTGCCCGCTCTTGCACTGGATGCTCATTCATTTGCTAGATGAATATGAAAGTCGATGCAAGACAACGTCTTTCGATGAGTGAGTGCCCAGAACTCTTACCATCATGATGATTCCGGATTCAGTCAGGGCCTCCTGACAATTGACCGAATTACTAGTCAGCTCATCTGTGCCATGTGGGAATAGTAATATATGAGTAATCTTACAGACACTTGCCTTGCAGCATTGCGAGGTTGCCAGTGCACATGAGATTTGTCCCTGAGTCTCTCCTAACTTGTCAGACCTATTGAAGGAAGACCTTCGTTCCTTCTAATACTGCTCCCCTGAGAATCGATCTTTGCAGAGGTCCAAGTGTCTTGGCTGCAGCAATAACTCTTTTCAGCCTTTCCCGTTATCCGGACACCGGCACACTCGGCTTTGACATCGCGCATTCACTTCAAGTGGTGAGCATCTTGCAGTTGATATCGGACGAGCCACGAGCCGTCTTCTGACTGGTCTTTATTGAAATCAGGAAGCTGTCTCACAATCCCCGGGACTGCACGGGATTGGTGGATGCCGACATATCTTCAGCAGCATTGAACGTTGAACATGAACTATCTTCTGCCAGCAGGGGGCTGCATGGAACTGGTGTAAGTGTAGTATGAGACAACACCACCAGTACTGTGTCACTTTACAGGATCACAGAATTGCTGTTGTATCGACTCATTAGTTCCGACCGGAGAGTATTTTATAAGCAGAAAGTGCAGGCCGATCGACGAAGGTGTCCAATGGCAGGCACTTGGGGCGCAGAATGGTGTTGTCTATACCGCATCCGTTGTTTGTTGACCAGTCAAGGAGGATATTCGCCTGCTTTGATGTATTGCACTATTGATTTACCATCGCTTTCCGGACCAAGCTACTACGAATGGAATGGATCATAGTGGACCCGTCTGACAGTACATAGTTTCAAAAGGTTATCATAGTGCGTGACTAGGATTGCCCCACAATTTCTTCCAAATGCCCCACATCCCACCTTGGGAAAAACATGGCCGAAAACGGTTGCGGGTGTGCAACAACATTGTCTTTGAATGCCCACTTATCTATGGGCGCATCCTTGGGTTCCGAGATTCGAAAAGCCCAGAACAAACACGCAAGAGTGATCAAGATAGAGTCACTTGCGAGATACTGTCCTGGACAAACACTGATTTATCTGTTAGTCCAATATCACTGATTCGATCAGACAACTGACCGCCTACCAAAGCCAAACGGGAAAGACTTGAGATCGGGACGAATGCGCCCGCAGGGTTCAACCCATCTCTGGGGGTCAAAGTTTTCGGGGTCAGGAAAAGCGGTTGCATCATGAGAAATAGACCTGTAATGTGCAATAGTCACCCGATAAGTCAAGAAGGACAGATGAGCGATCGCACCAGTGACAGCCGTAGACTGTTGCGCCAGCAGGGATCCATAATCCTTTCTGTACGCACAAGTATTAATCCACAATTGGATATCTAGCCCGAGTTTCAAGAACATCAATTTCACACACCCATATTATATCCCTCGTGGCACGATGGGGAAAACCTGTGCTAATAGTTAGATGTCGCTGACAACGGAAGGAAGATAATCTACCAAGTGGGACAACAGGCCTCCAGCGCAACGATTCATGCATAAATGCGTGCAACTCAGTAAGACGCTGGACATCTTCGAAAGATGGGGCTGTGAATAAGAAATTGAGTATCTCATATCAACTCCATCCCGCAATTGAACCATAAAAGCGGGACATACCTCGTTCTCTACCTACGACTGTATCTAGCTGTTCTTGTACACGCGCTTGTGCCTCGGGATGACAAGCCGCTGCCAGGATAGCAATGGTGATGGCCGCGGAAATCTAAACATGAACTATTAATTCCGTTCACCAACCAATACATAAACTATTTACATTGTCAGTAGCGGCACCAAAAATCGTTCCTCCCAAATAACACATCTCAGTTCTGGATAGCTGATGCCCATGCTGCTCGAGAAGTGTACACATGAAAGATGGCCCAGCAAGACCACTTGCCTGAAAGAGATATCAGCGCACAAGACACACTACAATAGAAATACGACTCACTATCTCATTTTGTACCCGCTCCATCTGCCCTAGTACCAGTTCATACTCCTCACGAAACCAGGCCTTCAATTGATGTCCGTACCAGGGTACGTAACGCAGAATAGGGATGCGATCAACCAAAAAAGCACCGGGTTGCATAACAATTCCAAAACGTTCTGCTGCAATTTTCATACCTACTACCTCAGGATCCGTGTATGCGGTTGGCGTCGACTTCCCATATGTCATACGCAGGATGACTGAGTTCGAAAATCTACATTGTGGTTTGGCAAAATCAATGACTACAGGAGCGATACTAATAACCCACCGTCTCACATGTTCCTGGTGCTTCTCTGGTGCCTTCAAAATATCGTACACAAGCTGTCTCGCATCCTCTGATTGTATGTCTCGGTAGGCTTCAATTGCCTTTGGCTGTAACTGTGCATTTGCCGCTTTGCGAAACCGACGAAATCGTGACCCGACACGGATAAGGACAAGACGCATATTTTGAGAAAACATTTCGCCAGCAGCTATGGCTTGAGGGCGGTCAACGAGAGCACTCCCTTCTTTCTCCATAATATCGTTGGCTGTCTAGAGAACCGTCAGTCCTCGTGAAGTACAATATCCAGCAACTGACCACGTACCTCTACACTTCCGATGATGACCGAGACTTGATTTCCCTGGCGTACAGAGACGACCGGACCATATTGTTGTATCCATTGTGTGATTATATGGGTCACACTGAAGTAGAAATTCAATAGTTTTGTTAGGAAGCACGAACACAACTGACTTGTTTGATGGCATAGCACTACGCCAGAACCAACTTCTTGGAGGTCCAGGGGGTAGTGGGAACGCATGTTTGGCAAAACATCTTCCTTTGCAGTACTCGCCAAGCACAACCACAATTACTGCTCCTATGAAAATCCAGGTAGGTGCAAGCGAGAACGACTCGGGCACGTCGAACGCCATAACTAGTTATGAATTGGTTAAGATGCATATGTATGAAGGACAGCCGCCTCATGATGTATATATGGCTGCCCTGGTTTGGTGCGCCAAGTTACCGTCACACAGTTATACCATGTAGTGTTGTGGGCAAAATCATTTTGAGGGTAGTTCTGCTGGCAGAACTGGCAAGACCATTGTTGCAAATGGCAGAATCGCGTGTCTTTCATTCCAACTTCGACTACAGCGATGAGATGGAACGGATCGAGTGCGAAGGCGTCGTGAGGTTGAGCAGCAGCTGTTAGCTCGGGCCGGACGCTGAAGGATTAAGCCGCCGCCGGGTAGGCGGGCACAAACGAACAGCGATTTCGAGTAACGCCATGTGTGAAAAACGATCTCAAGAAATGGTAGATGCATAAAATCATGACTACTGTGTGAAAAGCGGTGGGCAGAGGGGGGAAGACTCGGAGGTACAACGCTAACGAGAAGAATAAGTAGTAATTCGCCTAAAGAATTCCTTACCACATTGGTCTGCGTCTGCAGCCGCGGCCGCATGTCCGATATGTTATCTTGAACTTTGAGCAAAAGGATCTGTTCTGAGATCGAGAACTGTGCGAGAGTGAGACCATGCAAGGCAGCTATTGAAATTAGCCGCGTAAGCTAATCACAAAGGAAATTCATTGTCCGATTGGAGGTAAGGATGAAAAGAAAAAGTGAGACGTGGAATGCACTGGTTCTCGAGATTGTTGAGTAGCTGGACTTCGACGAGTTCACAATGTAGAGCTGTTATTCGTACTCGGGCATCTCTCACCAATCCCTTCTAGACCGCATTGAATAGCGCATGCGCAATTTATTTTGAGATCCAGTTGATGGCGAGGGATTCCGGGCGGAGTAAGCATTGCTGAGTCCTCCGGTGTTTGTTCAGGCGCGTCAATGGGTGCGTGGTCTGCTTCTTTTAAGATGTGCGAACTTGAATAGCAATTTACAATTTTTTTAGCGTTCGTCTATACTCAGGGTAATCACCAGGTAGAGTGTCTGGAATTTGATCTTTGAATTTGTCGACAGATAGGTTCCGTGACGAGAGGAGAGCACCTGTTTAAAATTATAACGCTACCGGCGCAGTAAGCTCACCGTAATCATCAAACTTCTTTCTTGAAAGAATGGGTCTTTCCTGATTGGCCAAATGACAGGGCAAGTCACCCGTTAGCATCTCCAGGAACAAGCCAAATACCTAAATCATCGATATAACAACCCGTAGTAGCGCCGCCGTGGGATGTAGAGCGTACAACGCAATAATAGGTCTCATGAACAAGGAATGTACTTACCACCGCCTTCGTCGATATGAATGCGCTTCTTCGACTTCCCGCCGGTTAAATACGTCCCCATACCCTTCATCCTGGCCACCATGCACAGTACTCGGCGTCTCGCTGCCTCTCATTTCACGCTGCTTGCGCCGAATCAATGCCAGCGCGCGTTCGCGTTCTGATGATTCACGTGTGAGGCGCATGGTCGTTGCATCCGAGGGTAGGGGAGGCGGTTTCATCTTATCATTTGAATCAGGTGGGGTGCGATATTTGGAACGATGCCACGACGGCCGAGGGACAGGGGAAGAATTATTCGACGAAGAGCTCGATGCAAGCTGATGTGTGATGGCTGTGAGAGGGTCATTCATAGTTTTTGAAGCAAGATCCCGCAATCTGAGATATTGAAGGGAAGTCATCTATGTAAGGCTGGAACAGTATGAACTGCGTACCTTAAGCGTTTGCTCTTCTCATCCTCTTCATGTTCCTTTCCCTTATCGCGCTCGCTGTACCATGGGTTGAGGTCCTTAGCACTGGGAGCCAGTGGCACACCCTTCTCAGTCTCCAGCTGTGTGGTCTTCTTCGTCGCTCGTACTGAAGTAATCATTTCTTGCTAGCACCATATCAGTATATGCGCACAAAACGTCAGAAACAAACAAACCTGTTCTAAATCCTCGAATAGATTGATATGGCCTTGATTCGAATCCCTGGTAATGATGGAGGCCTTAGCATCCTCTATAACCTTCATATCATCATCTTTCTTCTTTCCCTTTCCTTTCCCGAGTCCTGCACGCTCTCGGAGGAGGTCCAACCGAGCCTCTGCATCAGCCAGCACCACCCTTCCCTCGGCCTCGGCCTCCTTTTGCGCAGCTTCCTCTTCATCTTTCCGTACGCGTTCGATGTTATCCCGGCGGTAGGGGTGGTATGATTTATGATGAGCGATGTTCAGTTTGCCCATGTTGAATGCGGATAATACAGTGTTGTGCGTATAGGTTTGAAGCCGGCGCTACAGGCTGATACAAGATCCTAGATAGATTCCCACGCATAAAGGCGTGGGGCCTTAGGATTTTGCCGCATCACTGCCGCATCCGTGCCGCACCCTACACAACAAGTGTCTTATATGCGTATATAATATGTCTACGTCGTCCACAAAGGTCTTAAATATGATTTATGATTAAGAAATACCATAATACATGTTTTTGTGTAAGAATTATCGTGGTATCATAGTGAATATAGTACTTCATGGGTGCGGTAGTGACGCGGTAGGGTGCGGCAATTCTGAGATTTTGTGGCTGTGGGATGCGGCAATTCTGAGATTTTGTGGCTGTGGGACGCGGCAATTCTGAGATTTTGTGGCTGTGCACTACCGCACCGCACCAACGCATCCTTCTTACCAAGTATACCGCGACTGCCGTAGATGCTCCTCCTGAGTTCGATGAGTGGGCTCTCAGTGGTCTAACCAAGGAGAAATATGTACGTGTACACCCTCATCATATGATATATGGACTAACAATCATGCATCTCCCACATGAATTGATAGATATCATGCATCCAGTCACAGGCGAGCACAACAGCATGCTCATCCTCGCGCACATCAAATACTTCCATTCACCTTCCTTGGCCGTGGTTTGGGCTTTTTGGTATGTTTCTCTTTCTTAACAACTTCGGGCTCACTTCCTTCGCTAAAGTTCGGCCCACACTGTTGGTTGGCAATTAAACTTGATATCAACGTACCGGAATCATTCTCATTCAGGCAAGCATGGAGTCAGAAGCAGGATGGGACAACGAGCATGATATTATGAGCATAAGAAGGGACATGGTATTAAAAAAATATGCTAGCCCGATATTAGTGGCTGTGTGTGTCGCGGCATGCGTCTGACTCGGAGGTCTGAGTTGCATATAACAGATTGTAACTAGCAGGTGCCTGTCGAGAGTGACGAGTCGTTGTAAAGTGGGTGCTCTAGAATCTGTACAGTCTGAATGTCATCGTCTCGCACTATATATTACTAGGACTCACTGCTGCCGCACCCACTACCGCATCTGTGCCGCAACACGTCCAACACATCCTCTAAATTCAACCTCTCAAAGGCATGTCCAAGAGGCGCATAGTTGATGAATTCGACGAGAAATGCTGCTAGGTCAATTGGCTTGTGTATGATTAGAGTAGTTGTCGGAAACGAGTGTTGAATCTTGGTTTCGGTGTGATGCGGCAGTGATGCGTTAGTGGTGCGGCAAGTTGCGGCAGTGATGCGGCAAAATACCTGAGCCCAAAGGCGTGTACACATTAATATTGACTGGATGTACTATGAAATTGCAACACTTGGGTGGCGAGTTAATCGCGATCGATGTCCACGTATGTATTGTTATGTTTTACAAATGACAGTAGTATACATACCTGCGAGTGTTAATGTGGTGCAACATGGTACATATGTAGATGTGACTAATAATGATGAATTACATGTCGTCCAGCTGGCTGCCTGCAGCCAGTCAGTGGGATGTCATAATACGGGCGTAGAACAAAATCGTATGGTGGGGTAACAGAAGGCCATCCAAATCGCGAAGCCATCACCATCGTACAGCCTTGAGGTTTCTCAGTTCCCTCTGAACATCTCTGATATCAGATCGATTCCACTCGCCAACCCAATCGCTGTTGATCTGAGTCTCCGGGAGAACTTCAGGCCTTGGAGCGAAAGGTATATTTCGTGGGCTCGTGACGGACATACTACGCCGCTTCCCATTGGGCACGCCTTCTTTGGAAGGTAATTGAGCGGGCAGCACTTGTGCCGTGACTAGTTCAGGAGGCACGTTCTCGCCTAGATGACGGACAAGCTTTGCCATCCGCTTTCTCCGCAATTCTGCCGCGTCGAAACTGGGCGTACGAGGCGTAGGGGGGAAATAAGTAGATGTGCGAGCTGAGGAAGGTGTGTGCGGTAGTGATGTAGTACGGTGGTGATCGGTGGGCGATACAGGGATGGTGTTCATGCGGAGGTACAATGGTCTGGGTTTATCTGCCGACTTTCTGCCACGCGCGGGCAGGCCTGGCGGTGTCACCGAGAGGGAGTCTGTGCTCCGCATGCTCAAAGGTAGCGAGACGAGCGAGGCGGATGGGGAGTGGAAGGATGCCGTTGAGGCTGAGCTAAATGATGTCACAGAGGGAGAGCCCTTGTGGTAATGGGTGAATATGGAACCCTGGCGCTTCAGTGCTTTGCCCGTTACTGTTTTTTTGTTAACGCCGATAGGGAGGAGTGCGATGGGAACGTCTGCCTCGAGGAGGTAGGGTGTGGTGCCCATAACTGCCTCCAATTTACGGGCAGAACGTATGAGACGCATGCGCTGTTGTGAGTCAAGGATATTTGTAGTAGGTGGGGGACATGGATACATGATCGTCGAGATCGCGGTAGAAGACATTGCGCAGCAGGAGATTACTAGAGAAGACGAGGAGTCTTAAAGTGAGCGGTTTAGGAGCACGCGGTAACCAATGTGACTATAAGATTCACAAAAACGAAACAAGAAAAACCAAGTACACAGTACTTGTCTTGAAAGACGGACACGAAGGGAGTGAAATTGAGAGGTCAGTTGATATAAGCCGAAAGACAATTCAAGCAAAAACCTTGTTACATAACAATAAGCAGCGCGCTGCCAGCATGAGGCCATGTCAAACACAGTACTTATGTAAAGAGGAACAAAAAGAATTGTCCAACTATTGTTCCGTATTAGGAACCAAATACAACGCATTCCCTTTTCGTCACTAGGTCTAAGTACATTTGGAAGGGCAGCTTCCATGCCATTCAGCCGCCAGCGAACTCTTTGCAATACAGCTCATATCAATATGCTGTGATACGATATCCTCCAACACATGCAGATCTTTTTTCGCTGTCGCCAGTTCAAGATAGTCCAAAATACGTGGACCATGTTCCTTCGCAAGGTTTTCCACCCTTCGCTCCAAAAAGAGCTTCAGGTGGTCAGAATCAGATGAAGCAAGACACAAGTGGGTAAGCACAGGGGCCGGGCTGCTGGTTTCTGGATCGTCGGAATACATATTGAGTGCATCCAGGAAACACTGCTCCAGGTCGATGAGAGCAAGGCGTCGAAGTCGCGAGCATTTCTGTAACATGCGGTAAGCCAGAAAAACAGGAGCCTCGTGCAATTTTTTCAGAGGATCGTCGTCTTGTCGGAAGAGGTCGGAGACCAAAGGTGGTAGACTAAAATTTTCAAGTACGAGCGTTTCAATTTGTTCGAGTAGTGAACACACATAAACCAGATGTTCGAGGAGGATCGTAGAAGAAAACTCGTTAAAGGGTTGAAGGGCAGGCATGTTCTGGATGATCAGGCTGTTCGAGTCGAATCCGTCTTTGAAGTGCCGAGTAAGAATTGAGCGAGAGACGTCACATAACTTGAGGTGCTTCAGCGCAGGCGCCTCGAAGTGAAGGAAAAAGATTATGGCTTCCCACTGGGATAGATAACCGAGCGTAAGGTCTGTGAGCCTCGGCAAGTTCGTCGGCAACTCGTCCGCATTACAAGGTAGCCTCCCGAACCGCTGAATGGCGCCTTGGATCTCGAGCTTTTCCAGAGTCTCTCCGTTCGATGCAAGGATGTATTTCAGTACATCCATCGAAGGTCGGTCTTGCAAGGTCATGAATTTAATCGATAGGGATGTCAGACGCGTTAAAGACCACCGAGACCATGAGACTGGGAACCCGGACAATGAAACCCGTGTCAACTTTGGGAGCAAATCCAAGTTTTCCGCTGTCTGTATCTGTTCTTCGCTTTGGCCAGCCAGAAAAAGAAAGCGCAAGTGTGGTGGCAAAATAATTGAATGGTAGAAGGATATGACTTCAGTGCCAAATTTCATTTTGTAGGTCTCTAGATTCTCCATGGGGACTGTCTGTAGACGATTCGTGACCAGCTGCGCGATAAGGAGAGTATCGCAGTGTATCGAGAGATATTTGATGCGTGGAAACACCAGGCGGAGCCAATCCATTATTATAACCGCGCCTATTTGAAGATATACGAAGTTGGGTGTAACGAGGAGTTTGAGTCGGACAGACAACGGAAAGACTCTAGAACGCGAGGCGAACTCCTTTGCACGAAGAAGAGATGTATTTACGATAGCGCGCCCTCCGTCAATATTATACATGTTATCGGTCGTGATGGTGATGTCCGCCCACAACGAGGAGCAGCTGAAAGCGATGTCGCGCCATGTGCGACAAACTTGCGATGCTGTGACCGCAAAATCGATACGTTTTTGGGAGTCGCGACAGGACACGCCCAACTTGAATATGTGCAGGATGATCTCGTCAGGCAAGGTATTGATTGGACTCTTGCGCACGGGCTGTAGTTTGCTAGCCCTATTTATGACGTTAAAAGGTGTATTTTTTGGCAAGCCAAGCGCCTCCGTGTACTGAGCCGCGGCGGGTGGTGCATTATTTGGAGCGAGCACTGCAGTTTGCATGTTGCCAAGGATCTTTCTAGGTGGCAAGTTGAAGTCAAGAAGAATACAGAAGTTGCGAGGATTCGAAAGTGATTGGCCTGTTGAGAAGAGAGCGGTTACAAGAAAAATAATGGCCAATGGAGTCCAACTTAAATACCGTCAAGGCAAGTCCAAGAAGCCACAACGAGTCAATGACATTGTCCAGTCTATAGCGACAAAGGCTAGGTCGTGGTTGCACATGCTTTGTTGCACATTCATTGATGGGGGCGTGTTGAAGAGAGTGCAGAACTTGTTCCCTGTGTCTACCGGCCGGGACTAAGGCTTCAGGCCTCCGATCAGTGTTGAGCTGAGCGTGCGTAGACAGCTACTTGTAAGGTCGGAGTACAAAGTTCTATTTTTAGAATGATGACCCACTTTACTTCAGCCGAGTGGCCCGAGCTGACCTCCATATAGCTCTTGCACGAGTCCGTTTACCTCTGTCGTCATGCGGGAAGGATACATTCGCATGTTCATCTCCTGGTTGAGGGCCATGATCAAAACAACTGCATTTCAATCATACAGGACTTTTCTCTCTATTCTCATGCGCCTGATCCGGCATTGTCAATCTGTCGTGAATGGAAAGGAAGGGGATTTTCGCGAGCGGCCCGGTTTAGCATTCAGCTCTCAGTCAGTGGCCAGCAAACCCGAGCCCGCGCCTTCTGTGAGCCTTGCAGTACCATCAATACCTGAGGCAGCTTTGCAAACCCAAGAATCCCAGCCCGGAATGAACCTTCATATGCCAATTCCGGAGCCCTACGAAGGGACAAATATCAACGTCACAGCTCATGGTATACAATCTCCCGGGAGTTCTGCTGTGCCGTTCACGCCAATTTCTATGCCCGAGCCCAACATCCCCGTGGCTGTCGCGATGTCATCGTCTTCCACGATGCCAGGACAGACAGTTGATATCTCTCTAACTCCCATTGTGCCCGGCCCACAGGTCAAACGATACAACAGGCGTGTTCTCATGTATGCAAATTATACTATATCGAGTGAGCTGCTGTTCTAAACCGTACTCACAGAAATGGTGATCGCAAGTCATTTAAGGTTGAGAAAGGTCTTTTGGACTGTTCGGAGTAAGCATGCCGGTGAAAGAGCCAGTGATGAGATTAAAACACTCCCCATAGGGAGCTCGTTGCATTAGAAGGATGGGAGCCGCTCACGCACCCGGAAGGCGCCTTGTTCTTCTATCAGTCCCGTAAAGTGTGTCTGTCGCCTGCTCTCAGTACATGACTTTACTCGAGTCACACCAGAGAGTTTTCACTGATGCCGATGTTCGAGATCCTGGAATCAATATCGAAATAAACAAAGCTGCTGAGATGGCGCGCGAAGGCGCGCGGAAGGCAGACATCGTCTTGGATCCATCCGTCGAGCTCGCACTGGAGCTTATTACGGAGGCGAACAAAAAAGATTGGGGCTATTACTTTGTCGACCACGACAGACGTGTCATTTTCTGGTTCGAAGACTACGAATCTCCTCACCTTATGAATAATGTTCGAGGTGTGGAGCGCAAAAGCCACATTAGTAAGTTCTTTCTACGGGGAGCTTTCGTTTCGAGCTCATGTAATTGTGTCGCTACTAGAGTATGCATTGGATTCACAGTATTGGTTCGTATGACCTAGATGTACGCAGTTCCATCACTCGACCAAAGTACATGCGCTCACCATTTGTTACAGCCCTTTTTTACTTCCCAGGATTTACATACCGTGACGTTGGAACTTGGCAGGAGACATATCGAGCTATTTCCAAACAAACGCGTCCTTCCAGAAGACATTGTGGTGACGCTCAAAGAGATTGTCATGCATGCTCATGCAGGTGAGTAAAGATCAATAAGCGTTTCACGTCGTACATGATTGACGTCATAATAGAGAACATCACTTCTGAAACGTGCCTAGCACCTTTTGCCTCGAGTGAAGTTGCAAGCATGCTTGGCCTTGTGGATCATCTCAAGGGTGAATTGTTCCCTGATGCAGGAAAGTTGTTGTTGATCGCCTTCTCAGACAGTACTAACAAGGAGCGTGAGCACTCCGTGTGGATTGCTGGTAAGTGTGATCATGGAATGTCAGCTGATTGCTCCTGATACGTTTGCTGATTTCAGCTCGATTGATGAGGCTTTTCTGTGAGTTTCGTCTAGTAGTCCGCGATCTCCATCTCCATCTCCATTTCCTCATTGCTTTACTAGGCAACGCAAAGTTTGTGAATTTCTGTGGACAACCAGGTGCCCGACTTGACGTAGATCAATCGCTATATGGAGAACATGACACCCGCTCGAATAAAACCATTCTTTACATCATGAATGTTATTCTGTTTGGATCTCCAGTTGCTCAAAGCAGGGCAATTCACAGGATATGGGTCGATGAAACCATCGTTCAACCGCGATGGAAGGATTTTATCGATAGGATGACCACCGAATGGAATGGATATACAATATTTGTGAGTTGCGCTTTCGTTTCATTGTCATGCAATAAATGACCGTCTCAGTCAACTGTGATGCTCGCTGTTGATATTAGTTTTCTCGCGGTCCCAGCTATCGCGACTCAAACGGCCGCGATCGCTCTAACATATCTGTCTTGCCTCTGCGCCCTGGGCTCTTTAGTGGTCTCGCTGATCTTGGCGGGCCAAGTTAATGACAGCCGGCGAGGCTCCGCTGCAGACGTAGTAAGTTTTTTGTTTGATCGTATCACCTACATTGATTATGTCCACAGGCGTCTTTCATGGTAGGAATATCACAGTCTATGTTCGGCCTCGAAAGCCTTGCCCTGATGCTCAGCCTACCGTTTGCACTTCTGATTTGGGGGTCAGTTTCCGGGTTACATTTCACAGATTAGTGGCTCATTCTTTTTACAGAATGGCGTTCTTTGCTGGAGCATTGTCCACCTTGATCTTCCGCACTTCTAGTGTTGTCGTCATTTCAATTGCATCTCCAGTTTGGGTCGCCGTATTCGTCCTGGCGATGTGGCCCGTACTTACCGCCAATAATATTCACATTTCTCGCCTAAGGTCCTGGATCATAGAACAAGCTTCGTCTCAGGCTGTGGAGCCCATATTTGGTGTTTAATCTGTGTTGTCTGATTACAGAGATTTTCTGTGGCGCGACACGCATACAGTTGGTACATGGTGTTTTGCGAGTTTAATTATATGATACGCGTTTTCTCTTGGACAGCCCCACACAGAGCTCCCCAGCTGTAGATGTTGGATTGACATTGCTAGCGCAAGTGAGAATGCACCTATGAAATACATCCTAGGAGGAGTGAAGCATCGTTTAGACGGAAAGACATTCAACTGAATAAATCCAACGTCACGTACCCTGTTGCTTTGAACAGTTTTCCCATTTTTTCACCGGTTCACTGAGGTAGTGATGGGATGGTGGCGTGAAGACAGCCTCGTGCACTGGCCCCTGGGCGTCTATTGAAATGAGGCAGCTGGGTGCAGTCACACACATTTCCATCCGCAAAATACACGCACCTCTGAAGAAAGGCGCTGGCAAACCTTCAAAAGTCACTTTGACTGCACCCAGCGCCATCAACTTCCAGAAAAATGTCAGAGCCCATTCCAATCACTACACCCCTGCGAGAGCTCAGAGGTCATAAAGAAGACGTAACAGTGGTCGCAGTGTTCCCCGATAAACGCCGGATGGTTACTGGCTCGAATGACAGAACTCTTCGTTTGTGGGACTTGAAGACAGGTGTTGTGTTGAAGAAGATGGAGGGGCATAGCTGGCAGGTGTTTGTATTGGTGGTATCACGAGATGGGCGATTGATAGCAAGCGGTGCTCTGAAGGGAGAGGTCATCGTTTGGCGCGGAGAAACTGGCGAATCACTCACCAAAATCGAAACCCACTCTAACTATATATACTCGCTGAATTTTTCTCCCGATGGAACAGTGCTGGCCACTAGTGCATATCACGACAAATTGATAAAACTGTGGGACACCAAAACCTGGGAGCAACAGGGAGACCTCATCGAATGTCGTTATGTCCGCTGCGTACAATATTCGCCCTCTGGAGAATTTCTTGCCATCGCAACAAAAGACAGTATACAAATTTATAATACAGGCACCAGGGAATGCGCCGCATTCTTCAAGGCTCACATATACAATTTGTCACTCGCATGGACGCCTGATGGCACACGCCTTCTCACAGGTGGCAGTGCTGTTGATCCTACCATACGCGAATGGGATACGACAACCTGGCAGCAAGTTGGCGATCCCTGGACCGGTCACACTGACTCTATCGGTGCCATTGATATCGCTGTTCATCCCACTGGCACACTCATCGCATCCGCATCCTATGACAATCATGTCCGTATCTGGCGGCTCTCAAACCGACAAACCGTTGCCATTTTCAAGCACTCATATACGCCGTTCTGTGTCACTTTCTCCGTGAACGGCAGGCACGTTTTCAGCGGAGGTCAAGATAAGATGATCTCGGAGTGGGCAGTACCCAAGGACATCAATTCAAATATCGATGCAAATACCCATGCTGCCTACGCCCGTCGCTTGAAGGCATGTTTCCGTTCTTGACTCATATACCATAATTCGAGCATGTTTCGTACAGATCTTAACCATCACGACAGCCCGCGATGCATGCATAGATGGAGACTTATCTACTGCTGAAGACCTACTCACGCAAGATATCATCACCGATGTTAATAACCATACTTTTTATGCTCATCGCTCATTCGTGATGGCCCGACAAAACAACTGGAACCCCGCCCTTCGGGATGCAATAAAAGTGAGTCATACGCATTGATCATGACCCCCTCATAACAGGCTAACTTGACGGCGACATAGTCCATCAGCATTCGGCCCTCACTAATAGGCTACATCTCCAAGGGTATCGCCCTCTGCGGAAAAGGCCGCGTCCAGGATGCGAGGGCAGCATTTGATGTTGCATCAATGTACACTGATCAAGATTCACAAATCCTTCATTTCCTGCTCTTGATCAAAGTATGTTACATTTGCCTCACGCACTCTCTGCTTCATCGCGTATTTCAGGCCATCGCCCTCTTCAATGCAGATCAACATGACGAGGCAAACCTGCTCCTCAAAGAACTACTTACTGGTTGTCCGAATGCTGATACTATCGGGTGTTGTGTCGTGCAAGTAAGTAGCATCCGCACTTGGTCATCAACACTAATCTTTTCAACTCGCACATCAGGCATATTGGCATGTTCAACTTGGAATCAAGGCTTTGGATGGTGCACGCCACGAAGAAGCCGCTGACCATTTCACCGCCGTTCTCAACTCCAGCGCTTTCTCATGGAGTTCACCTATTCATTTTATCTACGAGGACTTTGTGGTGGTGCGTGAATGCTTATTCGAAATCCTTCCCATAACTGAGTCCCTTGTCCAGCTCTTCGGCTGGGATCTCAAATCATTGTGGCTCACTGCGAATCAGAAACGTTGTTGCGCACTCGTTCGGGCAGGCAAACTTCAAGATGCCGTTAAATCATACCGATACATGATGGACAACATCGACGAAATAACGAAGGCCAGCTGTCTTGAATGGTCCAACGGCAAGTCTGGAGTTCTTAATGTCGCGTAGGCTACAATCCTCACCCCCATTTCACTCAGCTTTCACGGAAAAATGCAGCGCGCTCTTTGTTACCGGCGGGGACGCTGCCTTCGCTGCAAGCGATTTTGACAAGGCAATTGACTTATATTCGGCCGCGATCGACCTAACTTCTCCATCCGATGCCGTCTTGGCATATCGTAGTAAGGCAAAGTTGGAGAAAGAGCTGTGGGAGGATGCACTTCTCGACGCGCAAGAGGTGCGATGACATTTATTGTTTCTTCACTTGTGCTTATTGTGGTGATACACAGGTCATCCAACTCAACCCTTCGTCTCATATTGGATACAAGTTGAAGCATGCAGCATTTCATGGCGCACAACGCTATGATGAAGCTATTGCGGCCTTCGAAATGATGCTCTCAAAATTGGATGATACCCCTGACAGGGAGACACAAAGTAAGCCCCAGAGAGCTTGTGCGTCAACATGCTTTGACTGTTTTTGCAGAGTTGCGCCAGCAGTATCTTCTCCGCCCACACAAAGTGGGCCTTGCTATTCAAGAGGTCGTCGATAATCATCTTCAAAATACTCCGCTGCGTGTAATCGACACCACCACCGGTTTCTTGTGCGATCGAGAGACGCAGATACTCACCTTCAAAATGAGCGTAGAGTACAAGGAGCTTATATCATCAACAATCACACATCAAGATATCCAAACGATGCGAATCAAAGAAGTGGTGATGACATTCTTCCAATATGTCATGCTATCCCACAGGTGGGAGGTCGGGGAACCGTTGCTGCAGGATATTCAGGGCAAGGATGTGTATAAGTTGTATCCATCCGGCGGTATCGCGAAGTTGCAGTCCTTCTGCAAAACTGCTCGGGATTTGACGTATCGCTGGGCATGGAGCGATACATGCTGTATTAACAAGGACATCGATGCTGAGCACCAAAAGTCGATCAAGTCGATGTTCGACTGGTATCACCACTCCGCGCTCACAGTCGTATACCTCTCGGATGTTCCGGCTTTGTCAAAGTCTGGTGCTCTGGAAAAGAGCGCTTGGAACACCCGCGGATGGACGGTACAAGAATTCCTCGCTCCCAAAATCATTATCTTCTTTCAGAATGATTGGACTCCTTATCTCGACGATCGCACTTCCAATCACAAGAATTCCATCGCGATCATGCAGGAGTTGGAGAAGGCGACGGGCATAGATCGACGAGCTGTCGTACCCTTCCGTCCCGGAATGAAAAACTCCCGAGAGAAACTTCAGTGGGCATCAACACGTACTACCACGTTGCCAGAAGACATCGCATACTCGTTATTCGGTGTCTTTGGTATCCGCCTAAATGTTGATTATAGCGAGAAGAAGCAGAACGCACTCGGGCGGCTCCTGCAGGAAATCATATCCCGGCCTGGCGATATTACTGCCTTGGACTGGGTCGGAAAGGCATCAGAGTTCAACAGCTGTCTACCAGCCGACATCACTTCATACAAAGCTCCACCATGCAAGGTGCCATCCGAGTCTCTATCTGAAGAAGAGATTCAGTCATCTGTCTCCTCACTGCGAGGTGTTGTGGATGTAGAGCTGGCTTTGCAATTATATAAGACACTTGACTCCCTGAAAGCTCCCAGTTTCGAGCACCGCCGGTTACATCTGCCTTGCATCGTATTTCCGGTCAGAGAAGCCAGGCGGAAGTCAGGTCATGACCGAAATACATATACGTATGAACTCAAGTCAGACGGACTTTGCAACCTGCAGATCACGACAGAAGATAGGTTCACTCCGTTCTCGCCGACAAGGCCGCTGCTTGTCTGGCAGACGATGTTGCTCGTTCGTCCATGGAGTCGCCATCTCCTCGGGCTGGATGACACTGCAAACGATACGGAGAGCGTGGACAATTGGTCCGTGTTCGAATCTTTGTTGCACGATTCTCCCGCTGCACAAACTGAGTCGATTTATTCGGACTCTTACTCGCAAGCATTGCGGTTGATTGTCAACCTTGGACAGCCGTTTAGTGTATTTTTGCTAGAGCGGCAGCACGAAGGAGAATTTAAGAGGATCGCATCTGATCATGATATTATTGCACAGGTTAAAGACATAGATTCTATTAACTACTTGATGGACATCAGGACACTAGATTTACTGTAGCTGTATGCATGTATCCTTTCTGTAGTACTTCTCGCGCCTTTTTCATCGTTACGCCACCTCCTTGAGTGAACTAGTTTTACTAAGGATGCAATTTCCAAACATCCTCATGATGCTGGACGCGTCAAATGCAGTGACTAGCTGGCTGTGTCAAAATAACTTGAGTCCGCTAGTGCGGTCTATTATTGTTCTTACTTCACATAAATCGCAACCGCAAGTGCTGGTGATGCCTCGCAACACTTGTGCCCTGGGTCATCGGTAGGGATTGTAATCTCGATGCGAGCTTCAACGATATTCTGAACACCAGCTCAAATTATTGAAATAGTAGTGGAAGGCACCACTCGTCCAAAACAAAACCAGGCAATTGGATAAAGACTCTGACCTTCGGATATTATGAGGATACTCCAAAATCACTTTTAGCCTATGCATTCCATAGATCTGAGACGAAACTATTCCTAGTCTCAGTAGGCATGACCAAACACATATGCCCATGAACGCCAAGGAAAGGACTTGATACCCGCGGCCTCGACCAAACTATATCCAAACACCTTAACCAGCACAAATTCCACTAAGACACGTCAGCTCCACTCCGGAATACCATCTACGTTGTATTGCACTGCATTGCCTAACGTTAAGATCTTGCTGAAGACGACGAATCAGCGGAATTGCTGCCACAACATAACAGCTAGACATACGCAGGCGATGCTCTAAAGTGATTTCAACAATCGTCTCAATCAACTCCATCTTTCGGGAGTCACCAATAGTTTGTCTTCTCTTCTGGAAGCGTCCAAACGATGGCTTGACTTTCGAAGTAGACGAATATTCTTCGCATATCTGGACGGCAACGCTCACAGCTTTCCTAACAGCAGTTGCATGCGGAGAGGTAATGTACTGCTCCAGAGAGACGTAAAAAGAGGGAATAGATTTTTGCTGGTGCTGAAGATAGCGCAGCTTGTTGAAGACGTAGAAAGAGTGTTCAAGGATAATCACCACAGCTAAATGGTCAATAATGAGCAGATTCATCGCAACGTAGCCTCAAAATTCACCAGAGATGAGCTGAACAATGTTTTCCAAGGGCGATGAGCCATATGCCTGGCAGATTTGCAACATGAGAAACGTGTGTACAATGCGTAACCAATTAGACATACCACAGAGAGCAACCTAGACTGTATCTCTACACAGTGATGATCGCGAAGCTCATCCTATTGGTGGATCAGCGATATCGTTGGCGAACAAGGTTCTACACTCACGTTCTATTGATGGATCAGCGATATCGTTCGCTGACAAGGCTCCAGACTCACGTTCTATTGAAGGATGCGCGATTTCAGTGGTAAGTAATCTCGAACTCGACCGAGGATCAGCACACTGACTTTCTGTCAATGGATGAGCAATGGCATCGGTGAGTAAAGCTTAAACTCAATAGCAGCTGAATACACTCACAAACTGTCAATAGGGATAAGCAATTCTTATGGTCAGCGATGCTCCAATTCGACTGTGGATCGATGCGCTTACGTCCTGTAAATGGATGGACGATGTCTTTGGTCAGTATGGCTCGAGCTCGATAGTGGACGAGCAACTCACAATCTGTTAATGGAGCAGCAATGTGCTCTGTCAGTGAGGGCAACGTGAAATCAATACACCCACATCCTAACAAAAAATCAGCGATTACATCGGTGAGGAAGGTAGGTGGTCGACAGAGAACGATCACACTCACAAGCTGTCAACGGATCGATCATGTCTTCGGTCAGTAGCTCAAGGTCGGTAGAAGGTCAATACACCGACCTCCCGCCGATAGATCTTCAAGTGCTTTGGTCAGGAATGCTCGAACTCAAAAAAAATCAATGCGCTCACGATCTGTCAACGCATCGGCAGGGGATGGCTTAATTCAGGAAAGTTGAAGCTCGATAGAGGATCGACATACTCACAAGCTGCGAATGGTGGGCAACAACTTCGATCAGCATGGTTCAAGCTCGAAAGAGGATCGACACACTCACATCCTGTGAACGGTTGGCAACAACTTCGATCAGCATGGCTCAAGCTCGAAGGAGGATCGACACACTCACATCCTGAAAACGGCGGGCAACGACTTCGATTAGCATGGCTCGAGCTCGGACGAGGATCGACACACTCACAAGCTGCGAACGGTAGGCAACGACTTCGATCAGCATGGCTCGAGCTCGAATGAGGATCGACACACTCACGGGCTGCGAATGGTGGGCAACGACTTCGATCAACATGACTCGAGCTCGAACGAGGATAAACATACTCACACTCACACCCTGGGAACGGTGGGCAACGACTTCGATCAGCATGGCTCGAGCTCGAACGAGGATAGACACACTCACACTCTGGGAACGGTGGGCAACGACTTCGATCAGCATGGCTCGAGCTCAAAGGAGTATTAACAGACGTACTACCTGCAATCAAACGTCCGACACAAATTAGAACAACCTTTAAACTCTCTGATAATCTTACCCAAATATGGGGAAACCAGGCGGCCAATGTCCCTATTATCTTCTGATGACCCTCAGCCGTTGTTGTCTCTGCATAAACAAAATGTCCCGGGAGTGTTCTAGACAATATCAGCCACTAACGCTTGTGGCAGGTAAATGAGACTATGGGTGGTTACCTCTCAAGTGCACATTTCATGCAATTCTCCAAGATGGCCTGCTGAGTCGAGACGAAGAATTGTTTCAACGCTTCATCATCCAAAATTCCAGCCGTGCGTTCGATGAGTGGTCCGCAATCTGCATTGTCCTGGTCCATGTCTAATGGATCGACGGTCACCATCACGTATCACTCGACCATAAACCAGCTTACGAGGAAGGCATACATGGCATTTTGGAGGCCGTGGGATGTCCTTGAGAAACTTCAGTTGTGACCCGTTAGCGAATGACTCTTCAGCGTGTGTCGAAGCCAGTTCCATAGCGTCTTCGCGAGATTTTTCTTCACTCCTTAGCTTTGCGAATTCGACGTCGTATAGGGCATCAAACTTTGTGAACAATACGATCACCGGAACTGAGGATTGTGATTTTGCGCATCAGTCGAACGTCAACGAGGGTGTAATGCGAAAAGCTTACTGCTTCCTATGTCGCATTGAAAGAAAAATCTACTTTCAGCTCCGGTAAACGACCTGCTCGCCTCGTCCATTGGGATACAGTACCTAGTATGTTGAAATCGTGAGATAGCGCATGTCGGGATCGATCGGTTGCAATTACCAGATGACATGGAGCTGATCTCTTATTTTGGTTTCCTTGGTACGGCGAGTGATAAATGCCTCGACCCTGTTAAAGTACGATTGGTCGCCTGCCTCAAAACCGCATGAATCGTGGAAGACGAAGCCCGGGTTGCTTCGAAATACCATTTCGTTCTCGATGTCGTGCTCTCCACACTGAGAGCACGTCAGTTCATGTCATCGACTAAGAGCACATCTTTACCTCTCTGGATGCCGCTAAAACTGCAGGATCGATCTGATGTCGATGAGTCAGTACCATCTTCCTACTAGCATTGCGATGCCCACCTTTTTCCCGGCGCTGTTGTATATTTCTGGGTTGTCCCGTGTGTTGCAAACTCTCTGCAAGACGGTAGTTTTTCCTGCATTCGCTCTTCCTATAATGAGGATTCGAAAGCGACCAATTTTCTCTCTTATTCTTGAAGGATCCATGGGAAGTTGTGATGGAGAACGCTGGTGTAGCCTTATGATAATTGCAGTGTGTGAATCCGGCAAATACCCAACCCATAGCTGTGTACCATGGGTGTCCTTGCCTCGAAGTAGAATTTCTGTGATAGCCCTGGTTTCCGTACTAAATCTAGATACACGACGTAACGCTCAACACAGCAAGAAGCTGTGTTTATCACTGGACCGCTCTTCCCTGCATCATCAAATCAACTTGGCTAATTCCTTTCACGCTTGACCTCCCCTTAGTACTCAATTCTTGTCGTCAAGTAGTATCATCAACCCGCTGAGGATTTCAGTGAGTCGAAAACGAATATAGAGTCTGTTGAAGTACGGATTGGTAAGTTACAATCGTCAATCGAACGCAAAGCAGGAAAGAGTCTGCAACGGACGTTTTCTCCACATATGTAAGTACTCGACGTCCGACTCCAATACATGTTCCTACCTGTGTTTTTTTGCCGCAGGATGCTTTCTCATGGGGATTCATTTTCCGTACATACGCGGTACAAGAGATGGTTTGGGGCGAAGACCAAACATGAAGACATCTTTCGCGCATATCATGGCGAGCAATAATCATCGCATTCTCACCTTGATCACTCACAAACTCAACCTTGCATTCATAGAATCCATCAAGCTTCATCAAAAAACCAGGATCATCGTCGACCTTTCCAGGAAGACAACAACTGAGGTAAGGATTCATGTCTGGCATCCAACTCGTCTAAGTCATAGATTAGCAGGCCGAGCGGTCTGTCCCTTCCGGCCAAAGCCCTGGGCTTCCACCTACCACTTCCGGAATATCCCAGAACTGTCCTCGGTGAGTTAGGATGATCATAAAGCGCTGTTTTTGAGGTTGATACTCCCAAGATTCCGAATTCTGGTGATAGGAAAGGTATTTGGCTTTCTCCAATCTCAGGCCAGTGTTGATGACGCACATTTAATAGACTGGCGTCGGCAAGTCATCGCTGATCGGCAGCGCATTTGGAGTGGAAAAAGAGGTGAGCTAAACATGACGCTTCAACACACACAACTACTCATACCAGTACTGTCAATAGCTCGTTGCGCACGATAAGCCAGGCGATGCCAACATCAAGGATGAGGTCATCTCACCTCAAAACGACAGGTTTGTTCTCCACGACAGCAAAGGTTTTGAACCAGGGGACGAAGACAACCTCAAAATGGTCCGAGATTTCGTCGACCCCGATCTGGCGGCGCGCGCAACTGGAAGAAGCGAACGAGATGGTTTTGTTGAGGGGTAAGATTCATATTCATTCTCAGACCGTCGTTGAACTGATCCATGTGTAGGGTGGTTGAATAAATGGACGAGGCGTTTTACACGCTTGTCACACATCGACGGGCCTTTGCTCAAGCTAATGGAGTCCGCACGCTCCCAAATATTCAGATATTCTTCAGTCCAATCGAATGGAGCAAGCGCTGTTGCCTGACCTCGCTGGTGCGCTAGGCAAAGCTAGAGAGCTTTCTAAGTGCACGGCATGCACCGAATCAGCGGCTTCTACAAGGAAATTGATAGAGTTATATTACCTGGTAGACTCGGTGCGTTTTGTTCTTGTGTCTTTAGATGGCAACAACTCAGACAGTATGCTGCACTAGATATCCGTGTCCACCATCCAGACTCTATCGGCATGAACTATGTCATTGACTTATACCCTCGGAGGAACGCACCTATAAGCAAAGGGGCACCCAAGTTTGCAGGGGATCCACCCGGAATGATAGCGTTGGTACGCATCTAACACGTTACTTGTCTTTTCACTGTCTAAATGATTCATCAAGTTCGGGATATTGCTCAGCGCTCATAATACAGGCTGGCCTACAAGGAGGTCGTACGAGAACAAAAGTTCATGTGAAGTATATTGTGACTTCACGTAGGATAGAATATGATTTCACGCTTTTGAAGGTGTACTGTGTGTCGGGTGTCATCAACTAGGGTTCGCGTTGAGATAAATGCATGGTGTCCTGGTGTTTATTATGCCTCTCACGAGCAGCGATGGCTTTCTGTCAATGGTGTCTGTAAGAGGACTTAAGGTCATTGAGATGGCGTCATAGAGATGAGAAGTTTTGTGAAAGTCATACATGTTGAGTTGGCGGACGAATGAGGGAAAGTTTGAATCAGTGTCTTGGGACTTCACTTGCAAAACACAGCCAACACGTCAAAACATTCAAACTGTAGCCTTCTTTAAAGTACATACGTCACGCGCGCGGCGCGCTTAAACTCCAGGGCAATTATTTTACAAGTCAGACGACATACAAAGAGATCTATATGTTAGCAATAGTACGTGCGAATCATGTATCCTAAAAACTATATGGCTCCAGCCGTCTGATGCACTTCGGCTGTGGTCTCCTCCATTCCCCATTGTTTGGGTCTGGCCATAACGAAGCATTAGCCCATCGAGCTTCAGGTGGTGCACCAGGAGTCGGGAAAAACCCTATGGGCCAAGTAGGCAAGTAGCATATCTCCTGCACAACGAGGTCAGTCATTTCACGGCAAACAAGTAACCTGACTCTGTTACCTCGAAACTACAAGCCGGTCGACACTTCACCCACACGCTCCAATCTAACCAGGAGAGCAACTGAGTCGCATCTTCCTTCCATTCGCCCACGAGAGTGCGTATGGAATCAGGTTCAGGGCGTAGTTCCGGAGGATAAAGGGGGTCGACTCCAAGAATCATTCCAGAAGCCCACATCTTCGTGGCGACGCGGCATATTTCATGCGTAGTTTCCCGGATCGCCTGCAGGAGCAAACGTTCGGAGGGCATCAGTGTCGTTCCACGAGACACTATGGAGGCCGTGTGCGACGTAGCACATTCCCGAAGAACTGGCACAGCCCACGAATTTGTCGCGTTGGCAGTGACGGAGTTATTGGGAGGTAAAGCTGCAAACACAGTGTAGGGCAGAAGCACGGTGCGCAGTTGTCTCTGAATTTGTTGTGAGTGCTTAAAGATCGACCCATCGTCCAACGTCAGGTTCAAAAGGTGGTGCATAAACTCTAGGCGGCTGGCATATCGATCAGCCACCACCTGCAAGGCCGTTTTCCAGTCAATGCCGCTAGTTGTTACAGGTGGTCGTGCTAATGCTTGAGCTAGCCTGTCTTGGACGCGTTCTATATCCTCCGTTGATATTCCTGCTACTCGATGATCCCATCGCTCCACGCCTGCACGGCGTGGCACCAAGGAGGGAACAAGAGCGGTATCGTAGAAAGAGATGAGTCCAGAAAAATCAAGTATGATTCGGGTTTCTCCTGGATAACGATCGTGCCACAAAGAAGACTGCCTTAGTTCCACAGCGCGATGCACTTGTGTCCGAGAATGAATCAGACCTACGTCAAAACATGGACATGGTCGCTTACTAGTATTGTTGTCCTCGGGCAGCTCCGGATTTGTGCTTCTGCTGAGGCGAGTGCTTTCGAGATTCAAGAACGAAGCGACCTCCATGTGAGAGGTGAAGTTGCAGATCATAATCTCACTATGACTGTTGTTAATAAAAAAATCCCCAAGGAACTACGTATGAGTTCGCACAAATTCATTTGCATCCTATAATTTGCAAATCAGTTTCGACATTGACGCATCGTCACATCCAACGAACCTCACAAAGCCATTCACCCCATATTTCTCACCCCATTTGCACAGATCCTTTATGCGCTGCCCTTCATTTTTCACCCACTCAGGTTTCATTTCTGACCATGCCACGAGATCTTGGGTGTCCATAGTGCCCTCAAGGAGTTTTGCACCGCTGCTTCCATCAAAATAGAGCACTTTCATTGGCCGAGTGACTGTAAGGGTGAGGTGCCAGCATCCTTTCTCGATTGATCCTTCGCAGAAAAGTATGGAGTGGTCTGGCTCTACAGCCACCCAATCCAAAGCAGTCGGTAAATGGGGACCAGCGGCTCCATGGTAGAGAAGAGTGCCTACGGGGATGATTCCTGGGACTATCGTATGACCTGCGGGACATAAATGATAAGTCATGACTCATCTGCGCGGTGTTCAGTATTTCCAGACATACCGATGCGATGACGTGTATTTGGCCAGGCTTGAAGCAGAGAATTGACCGTTTCGAACACTAGATGTCCTGTCGCATTCACCGCAGGTCCTTTGTCAAGGTCCCACTGTCCAAGATCGGTTTCGAGCCCCGGGTAGAAGGATAGAGGCGGATGGCTCGAGAGAGGTATCTGTGCAGTCAGAACCCGTTCAAAGGCAAGAAAAAGCCAAACGGCTCTCCTTGTAGACACCATTCCGACAAAGGGCCAAGGACCTCGTAACCTTAGTTATATACGGGGCGCTGCATCTTCCGTAAAGGCACGCATCCGGGTTTGATTTCCTTCAACTTGAAACTGATCGGTAAATTTGGTAGCGGTTGAGGTGGTGCGTAGTTTTCAAAGTTCATTCTTCTATAATTCAAGATTGTCTTCCAGCAACATCAGATTTTCAACGATAGGAATAATGATAGAAAATGAATGCAATATTACTTCCCGAATTTCGCTGTGCGCAGCAGGTACTTAGCTACCGCTGTCAGACTAAGCCTTGAAGGAAGTACCGGTCACCGGGTTCGGAGTTGCAAAATTATTATGCGACCATCGAATGCTGATGCAGATGTCCGGGGTAGCCTGGGCCGGCTGAGTGTACTTAGGTAAATTGTTGATGGCATTCCTGGAAAGTGTGTTCGGATGAGACCACTACATAGAAGCGAGTCCAACTTAGTCAGGGCCTCAAGTTGCATTGTACTTCCGTGACCATTATCTCGTCTTCCTGGCACTACTGTAGTACTGGTCCTTTGTTGTGTTGATGGGCTGATTCAAGTCATCTACAACCCAAGACATATTGTAGCTGCTCATGCTGATTTGGCTCGACGTGTTCTCGGAACAGCAATACATAGTATAGGTAAGAATAAGCGGGTCACGATCCATCTATCTCATCATACAAATTCAAGATATGATGTCTTTCTACTATCACCGCAAGTAGACGCTGTGGCTTCTGTTTCATCGACACTAACACAACTACCAGTTTGGACAGGTCGAGCGGGATGCACTGTCACTTCGTTGTCTGCATGATCAAAATGTTCTCTTTTGAATCTCTCGTCTTGTGACGATGGAAAGTACCGCTCCGAGAGGTAGACGCTGTGTCTGACATTGGAATTGAAAGAAATGGTGCTATCATCTTTGGCCTGCAGGTAGTATCGCGAGTTCAGGAGTGCGATGAACGAGTTGACATATACTTGACACCATATCATGGATCAGCACGATCCTCGCATAATGTTTTGGTCTTACATTTGGCCAATAAACATTCAAAACTGAGAAAGATGTAATTCTTCGGCATCACTGCGCACTGTAGGTGACTCTCAGAGACGCGAGGGACAGCACAGGAGCTGGAACCTCACTGTAATGATGGCTGTCATCGAACATACACTGCACGAAATATGAGTTAAGATACGAAACAGGATGTAAGGACAATCACCTCGTAAGACAGCCAGTTTCGATTATTAAACCTATGAGTTTCTGTATAGAAGAATCGGTGCTAAGACGCTGTGTTGGCTTATCAGATTCCGACAGCGAACGGCACAACTCTTACATAGAGAACCCTGTACGTGAGGTAGCGAGGAGATAGCATAGTAATGATGCATTAAGAACATCACCACAACTAATCACAGTCAAGGCCATGTATGTCGCCCATTCGACTCTAATCAAGTCAGAGAACAGGTGACACTGAAATCTACTCGCAATCAACACTTCGTGGAGTAAGAGAGTCCACTGTTTTACTCACAGCGCCCAAAGAAGGGCTATCACCGGGTTAACATTCAAAGTAAAAATGACGAGCCAACAAAAGCAATTTCGAACTCTTACGGATGGATACACCTGAATGGCATGATTCACGATTGAGAAATAATTCAGGGTGATAAACTCACTTGAACTTAGGACCGCGAATATGCCCTAATAGTGCAACATTATCAAATTCCAAAATGAAGACGTGAACGTCTATAAAAAGCTCACCGCTGTAATCGGGAGAACTCTTGATCGGCCCTTGCTGACTAGGTCTATAAATTGTGTATCCACTCCATAGATAAGAGAACAAATACCTGTCCATATACGATGGGCATACAGGCTATAAAATGAGGAAGGATTACATTGTATGTGATACTGCACATCATACTTACAGTTGTACCCCATGGATGATGGGGACCTGTGGGGTGCGTACTTGAGGCGGATACAAAGTTCAGGAAACACGACCTACATCAAATATTATCTGAAGCTGCACGAGTTTATCAATATGATGACAGAAGCCACATGAAAGAACTCACTTTGAAACTCCATACAATTTCTGTGAGTGCACCAACGTTCGCGAAGTGGGTCACTAAATAATAGTAGATGCAATGAACGATGAAGATCAGGTGAAAAGCATCAAGTATCCTGTAAAAGTTCATGGTGTGGCATAACTGTCACGCGCTCGACAAGTCAAACTCGAAGGAAGACTTACCACAATAAGAGGACCTGTTGATATAGCATGAGATACAGAACTAAAAAGAGGGTAGCATGGACGCACGACTAGCTTAAAGAATGTTCTGCCCGTGTCCCTATGCGTCTGAAAGTAGATGAAAACTTGAACGTTGGTTAAACCAAAAAGACTGATAAGACACACAGGTGGCGTCAGTTTCGTCCGAAAAGCAAGCGGATAGTTCGAACTCCACTCACATGGCTGCAATAATGGCCCCAATGAAAAGTGCTCCATACGTGCTTCCGAGCTCAACTTGTGTGACGAGGCCTTGCGTTGAGGAAGACACCATGATTGTGGATTGCCGAAACCAATTTTGCTGGCAACACGGTATGTAAATATCACTTGGGGGATGACTCGGGAGCTCACCATGCAGATAGCAAAACTCCCCATAGAATTGGCACCCGTGACGCAGCAGTATCTGAAAAATGACACATCGGAGCTCCTAGCACCACGACAAACGAGACGAGATAAGATTCTGAGGTGCATAAGTTCAAGTTCAGGCAAGTGTTCCTCGTGTGATGATAGTCATACCGGAGAACTTACCACTATATCGGATCACTGGTCACAAAATGTCCTGCCCTTGGTGCGACCCTGCAACTTCAAGCTCTTTGTACCCACATGAAACTTGAGGCCAGACTTCAAACCAGTCAGTGGGTGTGTAGAGAACCTTAATCCTCACTGTGTGAATGGCAGTGCTGCGGCCACTCCGAGACATCTGATAAGTGCTGTAAGTGACCTCACTGTGCAGAATGACCACATTAATGTGTACAACTTTTTGTTGCGCTATCATGATACATCGATATTTTCTACGGCTACTGATGGCAGGTGCTGGAAGCTTGAGGGTAAAGAGATGTGCTGGGTGGTGCAGGGGGTATACATGCAGGAGCGACAAGAGATTACAATTGCTGTGTCGTGGCTCTGGAGTCCGACTCGGAGTCTGCTTCTCAGTATATTTAACCACAAAAGAATTTCGGCAACACCCAGGAAGTTTATTCGTCATTCAATATGCTCCCATGTCTCTATGCAATACAGCGACACTAGATCGAGTCCCACCTCAGTCACCTGCAGATTTGCACCCAATGCAATTACTTATATAACATTCAATGCACACACCATCTCCCCGCCATGGCTGACATCCCCTCGGATATGGACACTTTAATGTGAGCGGTGCTGGAAGGTATTTCATACGGTCAGTGTCGCAACGTGTTTGTCGCGGAGCATGGACATAATTCCCTACTTTTACCTGCACCAATTCGTATTATACTCAGTAGAATCGCATCCCAAAGGCTGACGCCTATGGACGACCGCAGCGAGGCAGAGCTCGGAGTACTGGTCGCAAACAAGTGATCAGCGATGATGAGTAGATATTACACCATCCTTTGTCTTTTTTTTCGTTTGATTGTTTCCTCCATTTATATGACAGCATCCTTTCTTGGAGTATTATTTGTATGGGTACACAATACATGATCGACGGTACGCGTCCATAAGTCTTGAATCCAACTTTGACATTCTCCAAGTCGATCTTTAGTTTAATACTTACCCTTTTAAAAGTCCTGTGTAACAGCCCGAGGCAGGGTGCGGCAATTCTGAGATTTGGTGGCTGTGCGCTACCGCACCGCACCTGCCACCAATATGCATCCTTCTTACCTGCAGCGTTGTCCATGGTGTGCATTGTTCTCAGCAATTCGTGCACCTCTACAGTCTTTCCTGGCACTTGGTCCTCACTGCCAGATGGAATCAACTTTACTACCCGCCAGAAGACCACAACGCTGCGGGCTGCCTGAAAGACATGGCTACCAACTTGAAGAACGGCCAAGGACTCGCCATGAACATCATCAGCGAGGCATTCGTCGAGAATGCGAATGCGATTGCCGTAGACGCTCCTCCGGAGTTCGACAAGTGGGCTCTCAGTGGTCTGACCAAGGACAAATGTGTACGTGTGCACCCTCATCATACAATATATGGACTCACAACCATGTGTTCAGGTGCCAAATAAGAGCCTCGCACGTCAAGGAAAGCACTTTTAGTATGGAATGCGAGGTATATTCATTTCAAGCCGAGCCCGCTCATTCGCTGACATCGTCACCTCACATATAAATCGATGGATATCACGCGCCCAGTCATAGGCGAGCACAACAGCATGCTCATCCTCGCGTATGTCAAGTACCTCCATGTACCCTCCTTGGCCGTGGCCGTGATTTGGGCTTTGGTACAATATGCACGGTATATTAGTACTAGGACGCTGCCGCGCCCGCTGCCGCATCCGTGCCGCAACGCGCCCAACACGTCCTCTAAATTCAGCCTCTCGAAGGCATGTTTGAGAGGCGCATAGGTGATGAGTTCGACGAGTAATACTGCTAGGTCAATTATTATCTTGTGTATGATTAGAGTAGCTGTCGGAAATGATTAATGAGCGTCGAATGTATGTTTCGGTGTGGTGCGGCAGTGATGCAGCAAAATATTTGAGCCTATGCGGGGCCGGGAGTTCAGTTGCCGTTTATTCTTCCTTCAGTATGCTCCCATCATGTCTCCAATGAGTATCGCAATGTGTTTGTTGTGGAGTATGGACAAAAACTGAGATAATTCCCTACTTTTACATGCTCCAGTTTGTATTGTATTCAATAGAATCGCATCTCAAAGGCTGCCTTCTCAACTTCTAGAAGACGACAGCCTCGGATGAGACGGAACACTGGCAGGGGACCTTGCAATAATTATTACCCTATGAAGACGCTGCAGATCTGTATATCCAAAATTTCGCACGAAGACAATCACTTGGCCGGGAACGAAATCTAGCCGTCGTTAATAGAGCCATTCTCCAGCGTTCAAAAAGTCAAAATGCGAAGGTGACGGTGATGACCCTCATACTACAGTGAGAAGAAAGAGAAAAGGTCAGTGAAAAACACGAAATGAAGTTAGGAGACTCACCTTTAGAAGGAAAATACTATCTTCACTGATCATGGTGTCAGTGAATGTCGGTTCTCCGGGGGAGCGAGGAGGAGGAAGTGTGTGCGTGGTAATGGAGTAAGGAAGGCTCGTGCGGACCCTCTCAATGAACATCTCGTCCGCTACGACTGTTGTGTCATTTACAAGACGCACATTTTCCTTCTCAAAGCCCGATGCTGCGGCTCGCTTCATCGCAAGTTGGTTGAAATCCCAGATTTGTAAGGTCTGCGAGTGTCGACCTGCAGTGGCTTCGGGTGGTGTCACGAGTGAAATGAATCTGCTTCCAAACACATATCCGGTCCAGACATGAGAGTGAGGTGGGGACTTCAAAAAGCGGGTACCTGTGGGACCCCACGCGTTCCAGTTGATAACACGTCGACGAGTCTGTGGAGTAAGGGCCATGACAGAAGATAACAATATGTTTGCTGGCACGAATAGGTCATATGAGACATTTTTCTTCTTTTCTTCAACCCAAGTGGTAATGAGGAAGAGTCGTTGTCCACGTGCTATGGAGAAGGGAACATGTGCCTCTGGGTTATGCTTCCACTCGGGCGATGGGTCAGAGCGAATTACGATCTTCATGGGACTAACCACAAAGTCAAAAGATGGGAATCCAAAAACGCAAACATAATCGGTGAGGGCGACCTTGTTGGTGGAAGGTTTTGATATGTCCAGAACGAAAAGTCGAGGCTCCGTGACTCCAGTCTCGTGCATCACCGTTCCCGCTAACAGAAGTTGAGGCGTGAGGAAAGCAAAGGTGCCAATCTCGAGACTGGAGGATCTCTAAAATAGATATCAGGATAACAGGTAGCATGGATTCAACTTTATTCTCAACTCACCAATATGACCTGACCTGTTCGCCAGTTCCATATCATCAGTTCTGATATATTGTCCTTGACAATGATTAAAACAGCGAGCAGCTTTTCGCATGCTTGGATGCTGAGATCCATTTCCAGTTTGTTGGATGATGATCGCATATACAGATGATGATCAATGACTTCGACCGCAGATGAATGTCTATGTCCAGTGGTGAGGGATCGTGGGTGTATCTGAATCCGTATATAAGACTTTGTCGTATTGTGGGCCGGACTGTAGGCTTGTTTCAGAATCAGAGAACATGCGCCAGAAAAGAAACATACATCAGGATAGGCTTCTCAACGAGCACCAGGAGATCTTGAGAGGGATCCATTGTGAAGTCCTTGGTGTCACTAAGTAAGGGTATCCTCCATGAACTGGCTGGAATGTTGCGGTACTGCGAAGGGAGTCGATACAGGCACATAGTACTAGCGCCTGGCACACTAAACTGTGCATACACGCCTGCGCACAATTCCCAAGCCATATTGTCACTCTGGGGCAGTGTTAAGTCTTGTGACTCTGCCCATTGCAATGCTTCCCAGGCGGCATTGCGCTCCTTGAGCAATGCAAGTTTTGATGCGGCAGAGAGTCGTGTTCGTGCACCATCCTCCATGCCGCATACAGCTAACTCAATGGTATATTGGACAGAAGGACTTTCGTCCACCACCGAGCAGAGAAATTTGCATACCTAACAGTAGGTGTAAGTACTGAGGTAGATACAGTCTCAGAAAACCCTACGAGTTTTAGCCTTAATAAAGCTCTCCAATCTAGGTTTGACAAAATTCGACGGATGACCTCGCTCGGCAGTAAAATCAACGAGTTCCGGTGCCGGCTTGAACGTCTAGTGGGACGACGCATTTGAGTTGGTCACACAGTGATGATAATAATTCGATGATGCAGCGCGAGGTCGCCTTGATGTGGTGACTCTATGGCCAGGCAATCGAATGTGACGATGTTTTACATATGAACCGTCTCGAAGAGCGCTCGGCACGGCTACATAATAATAATATGTTAATGCAGGTCTTTAGAATGTCATCAAGTGCCTTAACCTTCCTTCTTCCTGCTTCCTGCTTCTGTCACTGCCAGCGCATGATTTCCACATGACACCCCCAGATTTCGCAGGAAGCCTTCCTGCGTATTAAACTAGGGATACATCGAAGTTGGTGTGTCGGTTCGTGTGAGACTCAGATGACGGTCAGCATCATAGCATGCCAGGGTGGCCAGGATGAAAGTTGGTAGCACTGGAGAATAGAAAGAATGGTGATCGTAATAGCTCCATAGACGCAAGGTTGCGTCCCGCTTCCCGCACATCTTTTTTGCCAAGATTATGCATGCGGACTGGTGCGTAGCAAGGTACTGATATGTGCATATGGCACATATCGAGCTGACTGCAAGACTTTTGAACCGTAGGTCAACCAACCATATTGAACCACAACGGGTTCTCAGTTTCGAATCCTCAAATGGACAGAAGGTTGAAGGAAGCCATCAAAATCGGGTGAAGTCTGCGGCAGCACGCACAACTGGAAGAGGTGAACGACATGACTTTGTTGGGGGAGGGGGGGGATTAATTTTCGTTCTCAAATCATTGTGGGTGTAGAGAGCCTTAATCCTCACTGTGTAATTGGCAGTGCTGCCACTCCGATACATCTGATAGGTGCTGTAACTCTCACGATGCAGAATGACCACATTGATGTGTACAACTTTGTGTTGCGCTCGGATACATCAATTCTACGGCTACTGGTGGCAGGTGCTGGAAGATTAAGGGCGGAGAAATGTGCTGGGTGGTGCAGGTAGACAAGAGAGATATACATGCAGGATCCAGCGTCTCAGGAGACAAGAGATTGCAATTGCTACGGTGTCGTGTTCCGTGGAGTCCGAGTCTGCTTCTTGATCAGGATTCACAACTGAAGAATTTCGGCAACACCCGGGAAGTTCAGGAACCATTTATTCTTCCTCCCATGTTTCCATGCAATACTGCTAATACAGCGATCTGATGCCACCACTAGATCAAGTCCCACCTCGGTCACCTGCAGATTTGCACCCAATGCAATCACTTATATAACATTCGATGCACACACCATCTCCCCGCCATGGCTGATATCTCCTCGGATATGGACACTTTAATGTTAGCGGTACTGGAAGGTATTTCATACAGTGAGTGTCACAACGTGTTTGTCGTGGAAGACTTTTCGGGCACATTGGAAGCAATCAGCGCAATCATCCCACGATTACCTTTCCCGCCAGCCTTTCAAGTAATCCAGGAGTTCAAAAGCTTACCAGATTTCTTGATGTTTCCGGCATTCCTGGCGTTAAGGCCCCATGATCATTCTATCTCTGCATCCCTACAAGATTGTCCAGACATCGAGGTCATTCATGCTATGACCGCGTTCACGATTTTCGCAAATGAATCACGAGATCAAAGTCGATTATCTTCCGACGCCCTGAAGTATGCATGTCAAAACTGGGTCTTCCATCTCTCGCGAGCTCCGGGTCCAACGGACCACAGGCTCAATTGTGTATTCAAGCTCTTCTGGGATCGCTACCTCCTCTCCTGGCTTGAAAGACAATGGTGTTTAAAGGGCTTACGGTCCTGCGTCCTTATGTTATCCGAAGGGCAGAGACTCGCAGAGGTGTGTTTTCAATGATTTTCGTGTATTCGGCACCTGACCTACGCACAAAGGAACGCCTCATCGAAGCTACAGGGTCATCTTAGTCCCAGGCCTGAAACTGTCGATTTTATGTACCCAATGCCACGCTGTCTTGTTATCCTGCTGTGTTCATGTCGCTTGTGTATTTTCAGAATTTGTAGTGTTAAAACATTGAACATTGATCGAAGATTGAATACTTTGATGTCGATCGAGTTCCCCTTGTTATCTCGCATCGATGTTTTTCTTTCACATTGCCTATATGTATTTACAGAATTTCGAATGTCAAATATTGGATGTCGGCGCGAAATTCAATGACATGAAAGCTTGAAAAAGTTTACGAAACTTTCGATTTTGTCAACATCTATCCAGTTGGCTGCAAACTCCCCATCTTGGTCATACATCGTAGTAAAACTTAACGTTGGTTAAATCAAAAAGACTGATAAGAAAGATACACAGATGGCGTCAGTTTCGTCCGAAAAGCAAGCGGATAGCCTGAACTTCACTCACATCATGATCGCTGCAATAATGGTTCCAATGAAAGTGCTCCATACGTGCTCTCGAGCTCAACTTGTGACGAGGCCTTGCGTTGAGGAAGACACCATGATTATGGAATTATGGATTGCCCGAACCAATTTCGCTGGCAACACAGTATGTAAATATCACTAGGGGAATAACTCGGCAGCTCACAATACAGATGGCAAAACTTCCCATAGAATTGGCACTCGCGACGCGGCAGTATCTGAAAAATGACACATCAGAGCTTCTAGCACCATGACAAACGATGAGATAAGATTCTAAGGTGGATAAGTTCAAGTTCAGGCAAGTGTTCCTCGTGTGATGATAGTCATACAGGAGAACTTACCACTGTATCGGATCACTGGTTAGTGGTCACGAAATGTCATGCCCTTGGTGCGACCTTGCAACTTCAAGCTCCTTGCACCACATGAAACTCAAGGACAGACTTCAAACAAGTCAGTGGGTGTGTAGGAAGCCTTAATCCTCACTGTGTAAATGACAGTGCTGCCACTCCGAGATATCTGATAAATGCTGTAAGTCATCTCACTGTGCAGAATGACCATATTAATGTACAACTTTTTGTTGCATTATCATGATAAGGACTGATACATCAATCCTACGGCTACTGGTGGCAGGTGCTGGAAGCTTGAAGGCGAAGGGCTGTGCTTGGTGGTGTAGGTAGACAAGAGAGGCATACAGCGTCTCAGGAGACAAGAGATTTCAATTGTCGTGGAGTCCGAGGACCGAGTCTGCCTTCTCAGTATATTTAGAAGAAGAATTTCGGCAACACCCGAGAAGTTCGTTGCCACTTCCACGATGCTCCCATGTCTCTACTACTTACTCACCCTAGAAGAGGGTACAGGAACTTGGGCTATGTCTTCATCCTGACGAGTCACATCTTGGAATCCTGATCTTTATTGACGGTTTCGATGCTGTGACGATATTGTATCAACCGATCATTGTTTCTGAATCAATCTAATGGAAGGCAAGAGAAGTTGATGCGTGGAACTACTAATAGGCGAAGATCACGATGGCAGTCGGATGGAATAACTTGGAGTCTACTGCCACACCTCGAATGGTAGGTTCACCTTATTGCCTGTTTAACATCTGCACCTAGTATCTGCACACACTTGCGTCGCTGATACTTGGTATGTCGGGAACTTGTGTATCGTGTCGATTGAATACTTGCTCAGGCTGTTGCGTGTCGACAACTAGTACATCCCCCCCTTCAGTGCACTGTAACTCCAAGGCCCCCTCGAAAGGTGCTTCAAAAAACACGCACAATGGATCGTTTGCTCTAGGCGCATGTTACATCATGCATGGCATGCTGGTCATGATCCACATAGTCTTTGTTATCTTTTAAGTCTGTCAATCAAAAGACTATGCAAGTTTCTTTGTCACATCAACAAACAGCGATTTCTGGTCTGCGATACTTAGTAATTCGCTGCAAGTGTTTTATACTGTACGTGTCCACGATATCTGCTGGTATCCCAGCGATACACTAATGATATGACTTGATCCGGATATACACTGGTGTTCTGCTCTTCCTTACCCAACAGCTTGCGATTTCGAGAACGCTTGTACGCCGTATGAAACTGACGGCTGTTCATGACATCTCTGGCGCACGGGCGGGCCTTGGCTCTGCACCCACTAGCGTCTGGCGACAAAACCGACATATCCGCCTCGCGGTGGACAACCTCTGCTGTGGCAAATTACCTTGCGAGCATAACCGTGTTGCATGTCACCTCTTCCACTCTCCTACAATTTCAATTCTTGAAGTCACTTACCACTATAGTTAACGCCTCGGTGCCCACAACGCTAGGATGGCCAGATGATTCATCGTACGGCAATTTCACAAACCTGGGACCATTACTACATCCCTACCAGTCAATCATTTGAATGGACCGGGGTCTGCAGAATTATCAAGCACGACATTCTACGATACCCCTACACTCTCTGACACCCTTCCATCCTACAACAACCTTTCAACGAATTCTGTGATAGAAATTGCGGTTGTGAATGTGACAACAGTAACTTTGAGTTGTGGATTGATTCCAAATGTGATATACTCTGTGAATACCAGCACAACAATCTTTCCGTTTGGGCGAGATTCTTTTGTGCTTAATAAAAGCATTCCGAGTCTTTGTTGGTAGTTGTGGTTGCGGTGATATTTTATCATGCTGAAAATCTCTACAGGGCCAGACCAGATACACATAATTCCATGGACGGATTATGAAGATTCTGATGGTGACTCGGAGGACTCAAGAGGTAAGCGTTCACTAGTTCGCGCTCACTATAGAAGCTGAGTAGCAATTTGACTCTAGCTCTATGGTATCTATGTTATGGTATCCACATTATTGGGGACCGACCCTTCAGTACAAGATGAGGTCGCCATAAATATGACTTGGGGTACGTTTGCTTGGTTGTAATACAGTTATGTTAACAATATGTTCTGCAGCTATCCCCGACATTGTCACTCCATACGTCATCCGGGTCTATTTCGTATATTGCTCGTTGTCGGTGATCACTATAGAAGATCGGTGAGCAAACCTACAGTCCACCGAGTTCCACATCCACTGTATCGCAGCCATACATGCAATGGGAAATGTACTCAGACTATCAACTTAAATTCGAGCAGTCGAATACTAGTAGTTGGAAAACACAAGTGCGTTATACGGCTCATTTTGAAAGTTCAATGACATACGGTCAATTTTAGATCAGCAAGGCTTTAGCTACGAACTACAGCAGCGGGATGGTATTTGAAGGTACCCGCTCACAAATCATCGAACCCTCTATTGTGGATGAGTAGGCCAAAAGTTTTCCTAGAGTGCACTGCATGTCTCACGTACGACTTGAACTCTAGGTATATCATGACATTGGTAGGTTTGAATCTTGCCGAGGAGTATACACAATTCCGAGCCCACGGTGCTCTTCCGATCTCTAATTTCACTTTGGGACCAAATGAACTAGAATTTGCGGTTGCGAGAACAGCTGCGCAACTCATCTGGCTAGGTAAGGAATACGTTCAAGTATTGTACTATTCTTACTCATTCATTGATGCGTGCTTAGCGGGACAATTGGGCACAGTCAATGGAGGAATTGACCCTGACAATGGGTTGGCTTATGCCGACATAGACGTCCCCAAACATATCCTACAACTCAATGTCAGTGAACTGCACAAATGCTGTTTTCAAATGACTGATAGAGCATCGTAGATCAACCTTCTTCCGGTGAGTTCGTGGTTGTATAAATGCGATAACCATTTATCGAAAATTTGTCTAGTTTGCTTTCGCGGCAGCTGCATCAGTGATCATGTTGGGACTGGCTCTACATATGACCCGAGCATTCGATGCATCGCACGATAGACAGGCCTAGGCTGCTATCCCAAACATAGGTGTACAGCAACTCTTGTGGTTGGGTCATCGTTCAATTTCTATCAATGAAGTCCTGGAAGATGTGCAACATCCGACAGAGGCCAATCTGCGTCGAGCAGGCATGATAGACGTTTGTTTTCCCGACGAAGGAGAGGTAGAGAGTTCAACTGCTACCGATAGTCTCTCTTGTAATGTCGGCCACCGTCGTGATGATGAGGAATGATCTGGATTTGAGAATAGAGGGGTAGAAGGCTGCTGCTTGTTTATACTGTCTTTCCGTGGTTCATACTGTTCTGGTGCGGCTGTCCGTATCATGGCTATTTTGTTTTTGGTATCATTTGTCAATTTAGATGCGGAGTATTTTCTCTTAATAACGACCACTACATGGTGACAGAAATAGGTGCGTCACAGATATCATTATCATGCGGATGGCGCTGGCTTGCTTCTTTATTGATGCACACGAAACTGGCAAAGATGCATGCCATGCCATCTTCCTGTCATGACTGGCATCCCCTCCGGATACGGGCGCTTTAATGTTAGTAGTGCTGGAAGGTATTTTCTATGGTAAGTATCGCAATGTGTTTATCATGGAGCATGGCCAACACTGAGATAATTCCCTACTTTTACATGCTCCAGTTCGTGTTGCACTCAATAAAATCCCATCTCAAAGACTGCCTTCTCGACTTCTAGAGGCCGACAGCCTCGGATGAGACGGAACAAGTGACCTTGAGCGTTTAAAAGGTTAGAACGCGAAGACGACGGTAGTCACACTACAGTATAAAAAACACGGTCAGTAAAGAACATGTAATGAAGTTTAAAGACTCACGTTAACGAGCACAATGGTGTCTTCATCAAGCATGGCGTTTGTAAATGTCGGTTCTCCGGGGGAGCGAGGAGGAGGAAGTGTGCGTGTGGTAATGGTGTAAGGAAGGCTCGTCCGGACCCTCCTAGCGAACGCCTTGTCCTTTATGACTGTTGTGTCGTTTACAAGACGCGTATTTTCCTTCTCAAAGCCCAACGCTGCGGCTCGCTTGATCGCAAGTTGGTTGAAATCCCATATCTGTAAGGTCTGCGAGGATCGGCCTGCAGTGTCTGTTACGAACGAAACAAATTTGCTTCCAAACACGTTTCCGGTCCAGACATGAGGGTGAGGTGGGGACTTCAGAAAGCGGGTACCTGTGGGACCCCACTCGTTCCAGTTGATAACATGTCGACGAGTCTGTGGAGGAAGGGCCATGACAGAAGATAACAATACGTTTTCTGGTACGAACAGGTCATACGAGACGGTCTCCTGCTTCTCTTCAACCCAAGTGGTGATGAGGAAAAGTCGTTGTCCATGTGCTATTGAAAAGGGAACGTGCGCCTCTGAGTTAGGCTTGCACCCAGGCGATGGGTCAGAGCGAATTAAAATCGTCACAGGACTGACAACAAAGTCAAAAGATGGGAAGCCAAAAACACAAACACAATCGTTGGTGAGGGCAACCTTTTTGGTGGAAGGTTTTGATATGTCCAGAACGAAAAGTCGAGGCTCCGTGACTCCAGTCTCATCCATCACCGTTCCCACTAACAGAAGTTGAGGTGTGAGGAAGGCAAAGGTGGCAATCTCGAGACTGGAAGATCTCTAGAATAGATATCAGGATAGTAGCAGGTAACACGGATTCAACTTTAACTTGACTTACCAGTATTGATTCACCGGTTTGCCAATTCCACAAAGTGAGTTCCGAAGTGTTATCTTCAACGATAAACAAGATAGCGAGGAATTTGGTACACGTTTGGATACTGAGTTCCATTTCGAGTTTAGCAGATTGCATATACAGGCGATAATCAATGACTTTGACCGCAGATGGATGCGCATGTCCAGTGGTGAGGGATCGTGGATGTATCCGAATCCACATATATGACTTTGTATTATTGTGGGCTGGACTGTAGGCTTGTTTCAGAATCAGAGAACATGCACCAGGAGAGAAACGTACATCAGGATGGGCTTCTCAACAAGCACCAGAAGATCTTGGGCAGGATCCATTGTAAAGTCCTCGGTGTTGCTAAGTATGGGTATCCTCCATGATCTGGCTGGAATGTTGCGATACTGCGAAGGGAGTTGATACAAACGCATGGTGCCCAGCAGATTAGACTGGGCGAGTACACCTCCACAAAATTGCCATTCATCATCGTCTTGAAGTAGGGGTAGGTCTCGCGACTCTACCCATTGCAATGTGTTCCAGTGGGTATTGCGCTCCTTGAGCAATGCGAGTCGTGACGCGGTTGTGAGTTGGCTTGATCTCTTATTGTCCTCCAGGCCAGATATGGCCAACTCGATCAAATACTGAGCAGGAGGACTTTTGTCCACCATCGAGCAGAGAAATTTGCATACCTAATAGAAGGTGTGAGTACTCAGGTAGATACAGCCTCGCAGAACCCTACGAGTCTCAATGTTAATAAAGTTCTCCAATCTAGATTTGACAAAGTTTGACGGATGACCTCGCTCGGCAGTAAAGTCAATGTCAATGAGTCCCGGCGCTGGCTTGGACGTCTAATATTGCGACGACGAGACATTTGAGTTGTTCACACAGTGATGATGATAAGTAATTCAAAGATGTGGCGCGAGGTCACCCCCAAGTTGGTGTGGTGACTCTATGGCCAATCGAATGTGGCAATGTTTTACATATAAACTTTCGAAGGCTTTAGATAAGCGCTCACTAAATATACACAGGTCGTATGTCATCAACTTTGAAGTGCCTTTATATATAAGTTTAATCCATCTCCCAGGAAGTTCCAGCGCATGATTTACACTTCACAATGCTCAAATCTCTCAACGCGTACTCATGTTTCGTTTCAACGTTATATTTTTACAGAGCAGCCGTGAACAAGATCGACTTACAGCTCTACATCTTCGCCTTCGTGTTTCTTTAATCGTGTATGGTTTCATCCAACATCTCGACGAGTATCTTGCCTTCTAACACAAACGAAGGTTATCAAACGCCTGTATTCCTCTCTCCTCGATGCATAAAGTCATAACATGCATTCCCCGGTTCAACGCCCAAGATACCTTGCACGCCCTTTCTGTCCAGCTCGCACAATTCCCTGACACTCCCCACCTTGTTCATCACATATTTAACATTCTTCGCTGTCACCCCTGGTAGACATCGAAGCAGCTCCTCTGCAGCAGCATTGATGCCTGCGCCTGCTTCCGTGTCTTCCTCGGCGCCGATGGCAATCGCACGGTTAGGGTCAGGCTCAAAGGCGTTGGCTTTGAGGTCGTTGAATATATCTGCTGTACCATAGGGGGACGACGACCAAATGATTCGAACACGAGGGAAGTGGAGCACGAGGAGAACAAGTTTGGATTGAATAGAGGGAGGAGCGCGATCAGAATCTGTTGGACCCGTTGATTTCTTCGCGGGATATTTACTTGTGGGCTTGGCATACGACTTTGCTGATTCCGCTACTGTCTGAAAGAGAGGTGAGACACTAGATATTTGGAGATCTGTCATGTAAAATGTACCTCAAGTGAGAACGATTTGTTCTCCTCGAACTCGATGAGTAATATGGGCTGCTTATAGTGCACCGACATCAGCTCGCATTGCGTGTACCTGCAACTCGTCAGCGATAAAGAAGCACGAATCCGAGAGACTTACAATCGACCGCTATTGAAGCTCGCGACTAGATCAGGTATGCTCTTCCTCTCGACGCAAATATCCGGGGTGAGGATGTAATCCCCGACAGTCAGCGTCGCCGGAATAACGAGCAGACCAGATGCGTGAAGAAGCGAAGGTAGTGTCGAACGGAATTCACGCATGTCGACGATTACCTGCGATGGCACAGTACTCAGCTCCTTCCTTCCGCCTGCGAGACGGGTGCTGATCGTTTTGATGACTGCATCGCTTTTCCCAGCGTGTTTGTCCTCGAAGATCGGCAGGAGCATAGACTAGACATGATAATGAATGACTCGCACCACGCGTGAGATTGTGAAAGCAAACGACGTACTCCGCGTTCCTTGATCAACTTCTCGAAAGACTCCTTCTCGCGCCTCAGTCCAGCAAGGTACTTGTGCTCCTCGCAACAGAATTGGTACACCATGAAATATACACGGACGCCCATACCAGGGTTAGAGTTTCTGTACACCTATTAAGTTGCCGCATCAAACAGGGTGTCAACATCTCTTAGATAAAAGACTAACCTCGATGCGCCTCACGAAATCAAGGTTGGGTTCAAACATCACAATAAATCTTGGCTGCAGTTCCGCGAGAATCTGGTCGTCCGTGTCATCAGTATATGCTCGCACAACAACCGTCTGCGAGGGCGCAAGCAAGCCGTAGTGCGTGTCAAAGTCTATTTCTGCTTCGCTTGAGAGAAGCGTTTCAAGGAGGAGAGCGTCTGCATCGGAGGAGACAAGGAGGTCTGAAGGTTGACTTGCAAGGCTGAATCCAATCTTAGTGAGAAATGCACAATTACAAGCATCCTGACGCACAAGGCTGCGATATCATCTCCATCGTCTCTCGACTCCACTTTCGGATCGACAACCGCTGGTTTACTTGGTGCAACAGTCATTGGTGCACCACCACGCACCCTTCTCCGATTCGCACTTCGCTCTTGTCTCGTCTTATCTTTCCTCTTCAAAGCTTCACTAATCTCGCCCTCAGGTTGCGATGATGACTGTGGCTGCGGGACAGAGAACCGAGGTGGTTGTTGGTACCTCGGTTGTTTTTGTCTGGCGTTCTGGCCTTTCCAATACAGGTATGTCCGTAATTTGCGCTCCATCATGGATCGTCCGCGAGAGCCTTTCGGAGCAGTACCGTCCATCTCGCCAAGAAACTCACTCACAAGGGTAGAAGAACGTGGAGACGAGGTCATGACAAGTACCGTATTGGTCCCGCGAGTTGGCGGACCTGACGCGTATTAAGCAAGAAAATGTTTTTCGGTCAATGGGACTCACGGCTCGACACTGCCTCCTGTCTCATCAACTCTTCCTCGATTTCTTGAAGTACATCTGCAAGGAGATCCCACTTTGGAAGTTCTTCGAGTACTGGAGACATGTTATCCGGAACCCATGGTTTCTTCTCTTCCTTTTTCTTCCCGTTATCTCTACTATTGCTTCCTGTCAACCCATGGGCTTCATCAAGTGCAGCCCATGCATCTTCATCTTCAACGTCAATCACTTGGCTCTCAGGAACCGAAGATGTAGGTTTTGGAGCAGTAAGGACATAACACCGTCGTTTTGCGGTGCTAAAAATGATATTAGCCGCATCAGTGAGCATCCAAGGGGACTGGTGTTGTTTAGCTGCACCAGTTACGGTTGTGGTATTCGAGGCTACGAGAGTTTCAAGGTATGCGTGAAAAGCGAGCGCGTCATAGGACAACAGGTACCTTGATGGAGGGCCCAGATCAGTAGCGGTATAAAATGGACAGCATAACACATGAAATATAGTAGGTAGTAGAGACAAAATGTACAATTAAAAGAGTAGAAAACATACGTTAATAGACGTCTGAGCATCGCGAGGTCACCCACGAGTTGCTTCGTCCGTGGACCGACCTTGTGCCATACGGGGTCTAATTGCCTGCGGACCACTGCATCAAAGGAACGGAAGTATGCGGACTCTACATTAAGATCATCAAGTTCAAGCTGTGGGATAAATGAATGAGGATTCGTTCAGGGGCCAATAAGGCAGCTCAAAAATTCTTACTGTCTTATTAGATCTCTTGAGCTCGGAAAGTGTGATGGTCATGCATTGGACTATCGCATGGTGAATTGCCTCCATAGGCTCTGTGAGACGCTGATACAATTCGATGACATCTGCTTTACGCGTTTCGAGCGTGTTCTTGACGTCTTCGTGAAATCTGACGCGAAAAACGGATGAGAAAGACGGAAACAAGAGCACTGGAAGGCAAAGAATACGAACATCAGTTAGGAAGGAGGTCACCCACCGTGGATATATATGAACACGTCTTAATTGAAGCTCCTTCATGATGTTCTTCAGCGGAGACAGGCCACTGGTGATATGTTCAGGCTGGTCTGAAAATGCTTTGAGAAAGCCAGCTTTATTCTTTTCTCGGTATAGTCGGACAATGAATGCTTCAAGGGAGAGAGCAGTGACCCTAGGTGGTACATCGATTCATCACCGAACACAACGCAGAAGAGCTATCACGCACTTTTCAGCATGTAAAACAATTAAACCAGTTATGAGCTCTGTTGGAATGTCGGATTGCAGCATGTCAACGATAAGAATGCGGGAGGTGACAGAAATGAGGCCGCCATTCTTGTAGAGGTCCTGTCTGCGAGCGTTGTGTTAATATGCTGCAGAAGAATGACGCAAATAGTTACGAATCATTCTCAAAGTGATGGTTTTCACCATATGCATGAACGACTTACCTATCCCGCTTTCCCATCTCATAACCCACAATCCGCAATCCAGGCCGCCTGCACCCCATGATACCCAGTTCATCCCCAATGGCAGTCTCCTCTTCCGGCGAAGCGTTCAAAAGCAAAATAAGGCTTTGCTTTGAGTCGTATATTTGCATGAGCGTGCATATGGTACGACGAAGTCCAAGTCCACGGGCAAGGATGAGCAAGTCTGAAGTTGCAGGGTCGTGAATCTCCTCAAGTATTGATTTGTGGAACGGCAGGAGTATCGGCATTATGGCAATAGAATTGAATTCAAACTATTTGCGTACAGTAGGCTAGATGTGATCTGAAGCTAGCAGTTACTAGCCAGGACTCGGATAAGGGACATCCACGTACTTTGAATTTACTGTTCAATTTGCTACTCACGTGATGGATCAACGCGTTCTCTGCTCGGGCTCAGACTGCACACGGCAAATGTCGGAGCACTCGAGTCATTGATTATTTCCTCTTGACCGACTCGTCCGTCTGCGTCTGTTGCGAACCCTTTCACTGTGTCATGTTTATCATTCAAGTAAATCGACAAATATCCGCTCACTATTAGCCGGTAGCCCCTACTACACTGGGTTTCAACGGCATAGGTCAATACACCTTCGCATTAACGCGCGTACCGAGCGTGCTCGACAGCGGAAAGAGCATGGATGATTTTTCACAATACCTTGTTATTTCTCATACCTAGTAATACTGCTCAACTTGCAACCGTTGATAGTCTCGAGAAGAAAATACAGAGATGGCACCTCTGGCATACTAGCCGTTTTCGTTGCATTGTGGTGCGTCTTTTTTTGTATATTTGGACGTATGAATATAAAGAGAGACTCCCAGTATACATTTAAATGGAAAACTTGGACAAAAGTATAGATCCTTCTTCATGTCCAATATACGAGGGACGACGCGCATACATCTTCACTCCACCAGCAATGCAGACGTATTCATATATCATCAAAGCTGCGATGGCTGATGCATATTCTCAGTACAAGGGTAGCACGAACCATGTCGCCAATCCCTGGACCACCGTGACTCTCCCAAACTCAGCATGACGCCACGCCTCTATAATGATAGTTATGACGCTCAAACTCTTCCCGCCTGTCTTCCACCTTCTTGGATGTGCTTGTGACAATTCTGAATCGTACGTTTCTATTCGTTTCACTTGTACAACCCGTTCTGAAAGGCGCTGTGCTTGCCATAGACACCATGTCTGAATACATAAAACTAGCCTGGCATGTGCCTATGGTACACCTGTAAAAATAAAAGGCACGTCACAAATCATTAAGAGTTACAATTACCTCGTGTCGCGAGCCTGCTTGACAGCACTCTGCTAGGTACGTTGTCGTCTTAGGATATCAGATTCATCCCCGCACAGACCTGTATCATTTTCAGAACTTGTGTGTATCTCATCTCACTTGCTGAATATCTCTCTGCGTGTTAATCTGCATCAAATGATTCAAGTCTGTCACTTGACGGTGGACGCAAGCCGTATATCTCTACAGCGGTTTTATTTGAAGCCTGAAGTGTCAAGCACAGGCCGAAACATCGTGTATCACAATCATGTCGGCCGCCAAGATCGATATCTCTGCACCATACGAGCACGAACGGATAGTTTCAGTTAGTTACTAGTCGGATACTGAGGTGGAGCCTAATAGACCCATTCGCAGTCTTAATTTTTCTTTCATAACCAAACTGGACAAGCGGAACATCATTGTTGCTTATCACCATAGCCTTTTCAAGTTCCAACCGAGATGACTACATTCTGAGTCAATGGGCTTCGGTAAGCGATGATTATTTTGTCGATGAAAATTCACTCGTCCTCCATCCGTCACCGTCTCGTGTAGTACCATTTAGTAAGTGAAGCAAATAAACTACCTGCACATGTGGTGATAACATCATCCTTTCAGTGTCAGTGTGCGTATTGAATGCGTGAGATGCATTTCATGTCGATCAAGGAGTGATGGTGTTTCAAGATTGTATGATATTCTGTGATCGGTCAACAGTGTCCCCCGATGGCATCGGTGGCCTTACAGTAAACTGGTATATGTCAAATTAATGCATGACATCGGATCCGAGCAAAAGCTCATTCAAGGTAAGCATCACAGTAACGACTGAGGTCTGTGTATTCAACTGCACCTTATAGCCAGTGATTCGTACTAGTCTATATTAACCAACTTCTACGTTTACTTATAAGCAGGTCATACAGATGTCATTCGCATATGTCCGCCACAAACAACACCCCTGTGTCCGTGCCTGACCGGCGGATACCGCACTCGATGTCTTCCACACCGCAAGAGAGTGGGTCACGACTAATCGCTCTTCGCTCTTCACCCTCATCCTCATCAACACTGCTCAGCTTACGAACCCATTTTATTGGAAAGGAAGGCAGATCGAATTTGCGGATCAATGGATGCCGAAAAAGTGGCGCAACGAGCGGTCTGCACCTTTTTCGGTCAAGATCGTTCGTAAGTCCTACCAAAATCCATCTAACTTACAAGATAACGATGGTTTATACAGCTGGCAGACCATCATGACCAAATCGCTCAGTCGCCCTTTTGTACTCTTCGTCCACGAGCCGATAGTCCAGCTCCTCGGTATTTACATGGCGTATCTATACGGGTTACTGTATCGCAAGTCATCTATTCTTCGACAGACGTGAACTCACGTAGCCTCTCAGTCTTTTTGACGACGATACCATCGATCTTTCAGGGTGTATACCAGGAGTCGCCGGGAATCGCCGGCCTTCATTACATTTCGCTTGGCATAGGATTGGTTGGGGCGTGCCAAAACGACGAACATGGTTTACATTCATCTCAAGAATAAAAACGGCGGAGTTGCAACGCCGGAATTCAGATTGCGTTCGTTGTATTATTCTAGTGTCCCCTTTCTTAAGTGCTCACTCGATTTACCGTCAGCTGCTATGGTTCCCGGATCTCTGCTACTTCCAATAGGGTGCTTGATCGTAGGCCGGACCTCTGAAGCCCATACCCATTGGATAGCTGTAGATATTGTTGGTTTTATTCTCCTATCATTATTTTCTCTACTGATGGTTTTCGAGAGGGTACGATACTTGTGGGCGCAGACATCATTACGAGTTTCTAGTGTATTCAAACCTACATCCTTGAATGCTTTCAGCTTCATGCCGCTTTCGGTACGTATAATGTGGTTCCCATGTAACTCATCTCAAATATTTCACACTGAGCAATTGCCGCTGTCGCCTTTTCGAGGTCACTGGCAGGCTTTGGGTTTCCCTTGTTTGCTCCAGCAATGTATGACGCGTTCGGGTTCGGGAACTGTTTTTGCAGTTGCGGCAATCGTCTTAGGCTGTCCCGCGTACGTCTTCCTCCTTTATCCTTTCGTCGTCACCCTTGATAGTAATACCTGCAGGCCCTGGATACCTTGGTATTACGGGGAGCGGATACGGAACAGCAGTCGACATGCGCATTGGTAACTCTAGATGAATTGAGGAGCAACCGAAATGGCGCATGACGCACGAGTTATGAACCCTGCGGGCAGTAGTTGTGCACTGTACACTACACGTTCGCCAGGTTTCTAGATTGACAATAGACTCATGTAGGAGATCAGAACAGGCCATAAACACACCAGAATACTATTCACAGATGAACCTCCACATGATTAGGTGCCACATGCATGTACGATAACTTCAAAATATAGGTGTCCTGAATCGTTCAATTTTAACTAATAAGCTCACCACCAGCGAATCTCTGTCCATAGTAGGGGTCCAAAAATTGCAATTGCCGTCCATAACTACACAAAAATGTCAGTCAGGATAACTAAAGATCAAGTAGTAGGACTTACGACTCTACAGCTCAGCCAAAATAGTCGAGGGTAATCTAGTATTGAAGGGATTTGCATGATATGCATGTCCGAACTTTTTTCGTCAGTGTGCACTTCACCATTCCCAGTCATATTGGGAGTGTCATTCACATGCGACTTGCTATTTGCGCGAGGTGCACGCATGCGTCGAGGGTGTGCAAAGAGCGACCATATAGAATACAATGCCACATAGAAGAAGTGATACGCAAGGAGTGAGGTTGAAGGTGCAATTCTAGGTTGGTGGTCAACACAGAAAACATGGCAATCGTGATTGGGAAATTACTCACCCACTCAGCAATGATACCGGACCACGGACGGATTCCCCTCCCCTTTCGAAATACTTGAAACATCCGTCTTGGAAGACAGTCAAACACTCGCCATCAGCTCCAAACACGTCATAAAGGGCGACGCTCATAATATTGATAGTCGCAGCCAGCCCTTTGCGTTCCCACCACCATTTGTCGAGAATGTCCTTCATCTGGCTCCAGTCAAGTAGGTCGTTTATTTTGTCGAGGTGCTGGGAAAGTATGTATACGTCGGACAGTGCAACGGTCATACCACCGCCTGTGAGCGGATGGCGCATGTTCCAGGCGTCCCCGAGAAGGATAACACCACGTTTGTGCGTCTGAGGGGCAGGCGGTAGGAATGAATTGGGCATGCGGCGAACACGATCAGCAGAAAGAGCAACACGGATCGGCTCATGTAGTTGATTAGGGAGGGAAGGCATTACTTCGGTGATAATATGTTTCTGGGGGCTATTGAGCGCATGCAAACTATGAGCGGCAAGAAGCGAACCTTTAAGTCGGATGGCAGTGGACCTTTAACATCTACGAGTATGCGGGTATCGTGTTCCGATATTTGGTATAGCAAAACGGGTCCGTGACCACGTACGAGCGCGACAGTCCCGTGCTGGGACATCGGCAACCGTGCATCCTTGAGTATCGCACCACAGAAATGCGACTTCGTACTTGAAGGACGTGCAGATGGACCTTGTACGGTACTACGGAAATTCGAGAAGCACCCATCTGCAATGACTGTTAGGTCTGCACGGAAAACCACCTTCTCCTTGCAGCCAGAACGCGTAGCTTTTACACCGACGACTCTTCCTTCCTCTTCTACAAGTTCGTTTACGGTTGCTTCGATGACATCCACGCCTTTCGCGCGCTTTGCGTGTTCCCTCAGTCCCTGCACGAATAGTCCATGATGGAAACTCCGTCCTTCTCGTCCGTCGGGGTATGGAATATGAACAATGCGACCATCTTGAACGACCGCGTATCCGTGTACTGGTATCGCGTCTATACCTTCTAATGCACCCTGTAAGCCAAGCTTTTCGAGGAAGGCGACACCGGCAGGTTGGAGAAGCTCGCCGACTATACGGTCAGGTTCGGCAAGGCTCCGCTCGAGGAGTGCAATACGACGTTGCGGAGCTGAAGACTGCGATAGTGCGTGTGCAAGAGCAGAGCCAGCGATGCCAGCGCCGACAATAAGTACATCGTACTGTAAGGACATTCAATAACACGGGTAGTAAAGATTAGTTTGCAAAAATAAGTAGCAAGCCCTCAAACGCCGCCTCCGCTGCATCACACATATTGGATTTGACACTCCGACTCGTATGATTTTTACCAGATATTCCTACCTGGCGGTCTTATGGGCTTTCGTGGTCGCTTGCCAACTATTACCTCGACTTATAAAAATTACTTCCACTTCATTAGCAAGTCTAAACCTCAGATTCCCCGCTAAACCTCTGCGACAAACATCAATGTCTACTTTCAACTTGTCAACATACCTGAAGTCCCGGAAAGCGGAATTTCTAGCTGATAATGGGGAAGGATGGACAGTGGTAATGGGAAATGAAGCGGGTGGTATGTTCAACCGTGTTTCGCTCGGTCTTAGTCCTTACCATGGTCTTGTACCATATAGATCTCGATTCTCTCGCTAGTGCACTCGGATATGCCTGGATGCGCTCCAACACGAGCGGAAAAGCGATCGCATACATAACTACACCTAGAGAGGATTTTGGCCTTAGAGCAGAGAATTTACACGCCCTTGGTCTCGCTGGCATCGACCACCCTTTTGAAGAACTTTATTGCTCTGGTGATCCTATTCCATCACAAGTGTCCCAGTTTGCACTTGTGGATCATAACGTCCTTGACATCAAATACGCATCTCCGACAGCCAGAGTTGTTGCAGTAATAGATCATCACGAAGATGAAGGACAATACAAGGATACTAGTACGACTGATCCCAGGATAGTCGAACCGGCTGGAAGTTGCTCGTCTCTTGTCACAAGATTGTATCAATCGTCTTCCAACCTTTCCATACCTCCAGAAATGTCCACACTCTTGCTAAGTGCTATTTTAATCGATACGCATGGCCTGAAAGAGGGGGGAAAAGCTCTGGATGTTGATAGGGAGGCAGCTGCGTTTCTAATTCCCAATTCCCTTCTGGCACACAAGGAAGAAATATCCGCATCATCAGATATCCAAACAATCATCCACCTCCCTTCCGTCCAGTCTCTGTCCACAACGTTAAGAGAGGAGAAACTCTCTGTATCCCATCTCAGCACGCGGGACTTGCTGCGGAGAGACTACAAAGAGTACGCATTCAGCAGGCCCGCATCCGAGGATGCGACCCAATCTTTCAATACGATGAGAGTGGGTCTTGCCACTGTTCCGCGCCGCCTCTCCGCATTCTTTACATCGTCAAGTTATCCTATAAAAGAAATTCAAGACTGGTTCGACGAAAGAGACCTTAGCGTTCTTGGCATACTCACTACTTTTCGGAGCACGAAAGGCAAGGGGCGGGAGCAACTTTGGATAGTCAAAGCAGATGAAGGCATCGCAGAGAAACTTTTGCAAGGTCTCGAATCAAGCGAAGAGCTTAAACTGATAAGGCTTGATTTCCCAAAGTTCGTGGGCAACGCCGACATGGCTGATGAATCTGAGGACGATGATGCTGAAGTAACGGCCGATGAAGCGCGATTCGGGGATTCATTTGTTGCAAGGGCGTACGAACAGGGTAACGCGAAGGCGACAAGGAAGCAGACTGCCCCCATTCTCCGGAGACTTATGGAAGGGCTATGAACTCATGAGGTGATTGTTTGACACAGTTTGAAACACTCTTATACCTGATATATCCGATGTACATGTATAAAGACATGCAATGAAGCCATGCAAAGTTAGCGATCACTACCGGATTGTCCTTGCGTTTCTCCATAAGCAATTAGAATCTTTGCCCCCTCGTTCATGACACGGTTGCATGTCCAACTAACGCGTTCAAGCGTAGTAAACTCTTGGAGCCCTTCCTTCAAACAGGATCCTTATCAAAACTGTGGTTTGTGCAGGCTAGGGCTCACAATCAGCAGCCCACTCTCCACTCTCCACCGTCCACAATATCCACATTTTCAGTCACTTCTATGAGAAATTGTGTCTGTTTGTCACCCAGGCAAACAATAAGCACTTCATATTCCGTGTCGTCAGTGGTTCTCTTCGTTCTACCTCTTACCATTTTTTGAACTGTTCGCACCTCACATCACGAACACCGACATCCCTGCACTCGATTGCCCAGCAGTCGTCAATGATTTGGCTGATCGTCTTGGCTCTCTAAGCCGCTTTCTGGACGGCATCGACGACCTTATGAAATTCAGTTTCTTAGGAGATCACGAATTGCAGCGCTACGGTCGAAAGGTCTTGCCCTCACAATTAAATCATCTTTCATAGTCAACTGACGATTAATTTCCCGTGCAGATCATCGCTCTGACTGAAGTAAGTATAGTTTGAAATTTAGCAAACTTCCAATACTCATGTTCTCGGTATTTAAGGGTGCACGTATGACATTGAGACGCGAGGGAGTGGCCCTGTACCTCTTCGTTCTTTGTTCAGAGGAATTTTTGCCGTACAAGTCGGCGTACTTCAAATTACTTCTTTGGATCAGACGCCGCAGGCCCGCGTTTCCTGCTGACATTGAGGGTAAACATCAGTTGTTATTTCGTCGGATCTCCTTATTCACCGTTTGTACAGATCGAATTGTTTCTCTCTTGTCTGTTCTGAAGAGCAATTTTACTATACGGTTTGGGGGAGTTGACACTAGTGCCCAACTGGGCATCGAGGAGTTACTAGTGCCAAATGACGCACCGCCCCCTTGGGAAACTGCCATCCAGACTGCAGCACGTGCTGCTCTTTCCTTTTCGCCACGGAAATCATATGCGGCGTCGGACGTTATGTTACGTACGTGAAGCTGCTGTGATAAGTATTCAGGAGACCTATATTGACCAATATTTTTTAGCACCGGATGCTTTGGCGAAGAAAAAGCGGAGAATCCAGGAGCTCGCACGTTATGTGAAGTCACCAGCTGCGAATATGCCCCCACCAGTTTCTCGGGAGGACCTGTCGAGCAAGAACTGGGAGGCTCCTCCCCTCCGAAGGCCGTTTGTTCGAACAAAATCCATACGCTGCGGGGTTGAGCCCGAGAACCAATCATCGGTCGAAGATCTAAACGATTGGGAGGCTCCTCGCCTTCCAAGGCCATTCGTTCAAACAGAAGCCATATGCTGCGAGGTTGTCTTCGAGAATCAATCATCGCTCGACGATCTGTTTAACATGGACTGATTGCTACCACGTTGTATTTCATCAAAACCAAAACATCAGTCCTTTTTCGTCACATGGCTGTTCCTCGAAGTTTGAATTTTGTAATTATATATCCATCGCCTATCCCATTATTGACGCACAATCCTCTTTCCTCGGCTGCCACACCACTGGTATCTGAAGTCTAGAGTCCTTTGCCCCATCCCATCTGTATGTTATGTATATTTTGTAACTAGATCTTTGTTAAAGCCGCTTTGGGATATCTTTTCATTAATATTAGTATTCACGTCACTCTGATTGTTGTCCAGCTTTCCCACAGCACGTTCCAATATTTCACATCATAATCAGGTTGGATTCGTGACTCGAACCTGGCCGGTTGGGCGCCAAAAATGCGCTGGGATTTTGAGTAGACACATCGAAGGATCACTCGCTCGGATTTTTCCTGAAAGTAGCATGGAAACTCTGGCATTTCTGACCCAGAAACTATGAATGATTCACTGGTGGTAAGACCTTTTCGACACTTAGATGAACGAACATTTGGTGCAGAACAACAACGGCACGGGTCAAAGGAAATGCGACGGAAGGGGGCACATCAGGAGACCGCAGAGTTGTATTGGGTCAGCGGAGAGAAACAGGATTTCAAACTCGAGGGATAGCAAGACTACCTAACACAACGCCGCAGGCTCAAAGAAGAAAGTGAGTATATTGTCAGAAATGAGAATCTCGATTGATCGTATCACTGTTGTCGATGAAACAATTAGAACGAAGAAGCTTCATGATCAGGAGCTCTTGAACGAACCAAAGCGCACGATTGGGGGATTTCTGATTTAATGAAACATGGGAAATTCTACTTGAAGGCGCTGAAAATCAGTTGGCGAAGCGATGTGTCCCAGGATTGCATCTAAAAGTACATTGGAAGGTGAGGTTATACATAGCAGATGTGCATGCCGGCACAGTGGGTATCGACCGATTGGATGCTAGTGATACCTAGAACTCGGCGTGATCCGTCAAAGATGTTCCAACTGTTATGTAGCTGGCTTGATGTCGTATAAGTTGCACCGATCGTGTGGAGCTTCATCATGCGACCACATTGCCGTTGATGGGATGTAGGCCCATGACGTGAGCTCTTTCTTCATGCTCTGATGATCAAGAAAAATTTGGCTGCCTGCCAAATAGCTGTACTGTTCAAATATATTGCTTGCCTCCATGAGACGATGATGTAAGGAGACGAAAATGAACTATACCAGTGTCTCAAGAGCATAGATAAGAACGGGCAGTGTGCCCAATCATCATGCATTGCATCAGCGCTGGCGCCCAGCCTGCGAACTGTCACTAGTACAAAGTTAATAGTAGTACGTACAGTACTTATTTGAAAATCGAACAAAAGATCATACAGGAAACCTTAAATAACCCTTTTTTGGAATATAGACTAAAAACAAAGTATGTGGCTGTGCGACTCTTCCAGCCCAAAATTTCAAATCGGAGGTACCGGCTTCTAGTAAGCCAGCTCAAAGGCTCTCGGAAAGTAGCCCAATTGTCTAGTGCGTATACCATCTAGCACTAGGATGATCTGATAGTATTCACTGTTGAGGAGTCTCGGCCGGCCTTCTAGACCTTGCCCGCGGTGGGAGAGACAGCGCTTGCAGTCATTGCAATCCTCGATACATCAAGCAGTTTCTCATTGTAGCGCATGGCGCCTCACGTACTTACCAGGCACTATCTCTGATGAGTCTCACTGCAAGCTTTGGCTATGTAGTTACCTTGTTTGACAAGGTTTCTTTCATTCGTCGACAACTTTCGACCAACCAGCAACTTCCTAAAGGTCATCTTAAATCAATACTAATGCATCGTACTTAAGTAATTGTATCGCTCCATTCAGGACTTGCGGGCAGGCGCATTCTAAATACCGATATTACTCTGATATGTCTGCCCTACCATCTGTCTCAGACATGACGAAGTTGCACACGGTCAAGGTGAGTAATGGGTGGCTTTCCTCTGATAAACTCGAGGCTAACATCGTGTCCCATTTAGTACGCCAATTGTGAGTGTGGGCAGATCGTTCAAAAACTGAACGGAAGCATTGACTATTGTTTTCAGTGAGCAGTCTTGCAATCCTCGTGAGTATCAAACACATTTTTTGTGTTTTTACCTCAAATTTCTTTCGACTTTGCAGGTATTTGACTATTGCATCACTTTTTCTGAAGAGGTTAAGGAAACATCTGTCTGTTCGCGAATGTTGTTCTGACCACTCCCCACAGGTGCGATGGACCTGGTTCAAACCATGGGACGTAATTCGCATCATATTCACCATTTCCCGATATATGCCTTTCGCGGGTGTTGGAATAACTGCATATTGCGAGTGACCCACTTCGACTCCCCTGATCTTGTGCGTTGCTGATGAGCATACATTAGACGCATTGCGTGCCAGCGATCAGGTAAGCTTGGATGGTGAATAGTTTCTACGCTAAGCTGATTGCATGGGGAAAGTGTGCCGCTACTCTGGAAGGATATAGTGAGTCTGCCAAACGGTTCTTTTTAAAAGATTCATGCAACTTAAACAATCCGAATTTTAGTCATTGACGTTATAAGTATCGTTTCTGCGGAAGGTGCGCGTTCTGCATGCATGTTGACAGCGCAGTGGATCTCACTTCCTTGGCAGCCTTGCTGGTTATTCGGACCTGGGCATTCTGGCAAAAGAGTAAAAGATTGCTAATCGGTTTATTGGTTTATAGTGTGGTGCGTGTTTTGCAGAGCAGGAATGATAGTATAGATTGTTATGATCGCATAGTTGTCAGTCGCCGCCGCCATTGCTGTAGACCTCGACCCTGTAGTGTTCATTCCAGGAGGTGAGTTCATAAGTGTTCACGAACGAGAGTCTAATATGCGTATCAGAGGGGCCCTCCGCCGCAGGATGTTACTTCGAGAGCACACGCAACTCTGCAGTAGTATACATGTTCTTGGCGATGTTTGAATTTGGTCAGTAATTGTCCAAAGCTAATTGGCCTTCTTATCTATAACATGGCAGTGATGCTGATCCTTACTGTGTATAAGAGGATCCGTGACTATAAAGACCTTCAGAGCGGAATTGTAGTAACCCTGTACCGTGATGGCATGTTTTATATGTTGTGCATCCTCGGTGCGTGGAAATAGTTGGCTCTCGAGATATTATCGAGTAACACGTTTAAGGAAGCCATCACACTCGCCAATGCTATCATCGGAGCTGCACTTCCAGTACGTATCTGGTCTGTCAAATTGTGGGATTCGCTAATTTTCTGTTCTGCAGATTGCCTATAGCAATTTGTTTGACTCGTACGTCACCGGCTGCATTCTGACTGCAAGTTGATCTCGGACCCACTGCACTAGGCTACAGCTGGTCAGTCATAGCGTCCTGGCATCACGAATTCTATTCCGCCTTCGGCGTAACAACGAACGTGTCCACGAACCGTCCATCTCAGTAACGACATTAGACACTGCGAACTATGTACGACCTTCGTCAATGTCGATGGGTAGAATAGGTACTACCGGTGGAGGTCAGGGAATATAGGTGAATACGGAACTATCGGCCTTTGTTCAAATGAGAAGCTTCCGAGTCTGCTCTTGTCTATTTATGGCGTACGTTTGGCTACACTTCTACTTCCCGAGATGCCGCACGGATTTTCAATGTTAGATCGGTCTTTAGTTTCAGTATTATCGATTCTTCAATTTTATTTAATGGATACTTTTGTTATATGAGCAATATTAATGTCGTAAACCGTGCTTCTGCGCTTGGAAGATGGTAAGTTCCGCGTCAAATAGTAAACTGAACTTCTCTGCATCGAATGGACGCCAAGTTGGCGTTAGCACGCATGCGATGTCCCACTCCTCTCAGGCTCTCAGCACCCTCAACTTATGCACCGTCTCCCAGCTTCCTCGCATGTACCACTGCAGCTGACCTTGAACATAGCGGGTTGCGGCAAGCAACCCTCCTTTCTCTCGAAAGCAACCTCAAGAGTTGCTGGTTTATGGTGTCGAGTGAGAATTCCATAACCTATTGGCTTTTACCCTGTTAAGCTTCTGCCGCAGTGTCGGGTGAGTCCTGTACGGCGGGATTGTAAGACTTGCAGTAGTATTAATAATATAGTTTTCGCACTTCTGCACCAAGGACCACATCAAATGGCTACGAAAGACAATCGGGTCGAGGAGTAGTAGAAAATGATGACCAGTCGAGGAAATGAGTGGTAATGGAATGGGTTGACGTAATTTGATTGTGCGTGGAGGAGACATTCGCGTTAACGTTTGACCTGAGGTTGGCTAACACAGAAGGATGGAAATCGGCCGCTACCACATGAACCTCGCGATGGTTGAAAGACGGCAATGCGTCCAGTAATTTCATAACCACCAAGCTAATCAACCCTGTTCCTGTTCCGAGCTCAAGGACACTGAGCCTACGTGATTCCGGGCCGTGAGAGGAAGAATCCAGTCCAAACCGCTCAGGATCTTCGAGAACCATTTCTGTCAAGACACATGCTGCGCCCCATGTCTGCGCTCCCACACTCCTGTAGTCATTATTGTCCAGCGAAATATCTGTGAGCTGAGCTTCCAGCGTGTAAGCTAAGGTAGACTCCGGCGTCCCAAGATCATCCAATGAGACTTCCTCGAAGTGTGATAAGTCTTGCCGGACCTCGAGCTGTGCGATTAGAGTGGTAAGCCACCGAGTGGAATATGAGCGCTCGAATGCGTCAGATCGGATAACTTGGAGTCCGCTATCATCTTCATGGCGAAGGCGTAAATTTTGCTCTCCATTAGATACAGGCACCTGCACACGTTGGCGACGTGAGCCACGGACTTCTGGATGGTAAAGTGACTGTAAATAAGTCAAGGCATCGGGAAGTTGGGCGACGGAGAAACTCGCGATCTTGGCGATCGGTGGAAGATACGTGGTCGGTGGGCAGAGAACAGAAATTTAGAGGCGTTGAAATCGAGGAGGCGGGACTGGTTGAATATTTGAGAATTATGGTTTCAAGTTAACATGACTATTTGCGGGTGTGTACTATGATAGCGTGAATAACAAGTCTAAACAACCATCACGCGCACAGTTGAACCCCACCGATCAGAATTATCAAGTAGCGGCGAAATGAATAATTCCAGTCAATCTTCCACTCTGTCTATATCATCTATCCCGCCATCTGGCTTTCAGAATGCTTCTGTCTATATGTCACAATCGTCGCTGCATGATTCCATCCATACTGATCCAAATTCACCAGAAGTGCTAAAACAGAACGTGCATATAGCGCTTGACCATGTCGTAAGGATTCAATCACTGGCACGTAATTGCTTGCACGGCATGTAAGTCTCTCTACTCCCTTCACACTTATATCATGCTTAATGATTCGTCAGACAAAGCGCATACCAAGGAGGAAATAGTCCTGCACATACAACAGGCAAGTACGTTCATGTTTTTTTATAACTGTGGCTGGCTTTACGCTTCCAATTTTCAGCTGAGCTGGCTACACTCATGCAGGCACTTGGCACACTTGCTGAATTTTTTCGACAAACCGGTGTAGGCGCATACCCCATGCCACCCGTCCCTGAGTCTCAGAGTGCATCATCGGTACCTCCCACAGAGCAGCAATTGATTGACACCACGGCCCGAGAGGTACAAGTGCTTTATGAGCGCCTGAAATGTATTCAAGAGAGCAATACCATTGCTGTAAATCTACTTGGGGCTGCTGATACCATCTCTCGTGCACGCTAATCGACATCGGTGCCAATTCTATTGTGTATCTTTGTAACATCAGCCCAGTTGATATGCGACGATGCGCAGATTAACCAGCTTCATGTAACAGAGTCTTTGAACTGGATTGTATTGGTGGTCAATCTCGAGGACGACAGTCGATTGCGTCCAGACGGTCAGTCCCTTTACGCAGTTGTTTCGGATTGCGTTGACAGTCTAGTACTCAATAGCCCTGATGGGGCGTGTTCTCGATTCAGCTGCCTAGCGTCTGGATACATCGATTGTGCCAAGAACTAGACGGCCTGAAATTTATCATGAGCCAACCTTACCTAGGTTTGACGTCGTCAAATACCACCCAACAGCGGTATTCGCCACCCTTAAGAAGCTGAACTTCAATCCCGACTTATCCGGGGAGTGCTAATAAACGACCGCATTCTACGATTGATGGAAGCGGTGAATTTGAAAGCGACTTGCACCTACGAGGTATCTCATATGACGATCCAATTTGCATATATACATCTGCCCATTCGTTTTACCTGTACATCTGACCTGCGATTATGCTGATATAGTCCGGACTTTGTCACTTCATCACACAATATTTTCTGTTGTTTGATCCGGAGGCCAAGATTTCGTTCGTCATTAGATCTTGATTTGATTTCCTAACTTTGATTAGTTGACGAGCTATAGTTGACCTATCTCGAGTGGTTTAGCTCAATGGTGGGTATATCTATAACTCTGGACATCGACTTGGGACGCCTATGGGTGGTTACGAATGCGCACCCGAGTCATCGACCAACAATAGCAAGGCGGTTCAAGGGGACAGATACGCGATTTTCGTTACGATGTGGCGGGCCTATGGCTTTATTGTCCATGACACATCGATGATGTTAATAGTATCTAAAATATTGGAGTACAACCCGTGTAGCTTAGTCTGTGAGTACTCTCGTTCTCAAAGTAATATTCTTTCGCACACGACTTTGTTCAGTGCTCTGCGCTATACATGCTTCAGCTATGTTTTTGATTATACTAGTGGATCTTGCTCGTATTCTTGTGCACTTTTCTTCAAAATTCTGATATCTGATGTCATCCCAGAGGATTGGGCATGATACAGCACGATAGTGTCTACAGTCACAATTAGTAGGATCAAACAAATGAGCAGATGCATACACCATGCGGGCAGCAAGGGTAACACCACTCACCGAATCCGAATATGCTACAGCCGCGTTTAACGACTTAGAGCTGTGACGATAGTAAATCAGATATATTCAACGGGACGCAGTGTGTGGCACTAGTACAGTACAGAACAAGAAAGTATCATGCAGAAATAAGTAAACAACGGGAGAGGGAGGGGATGAAAACAAGTAGAAATACAGCAAATCAAATAATATAGCGAATCGAGTCTCTAACTACACACCTATGTGGACAAATACAATCCGCTGTTCTAACGGAATCTTCTTGCGCAACGATCTCACCGCCTTGTGCAGCGCTACCGCAGCCCCTGTGCAGTCCAATTTTTTTGAATTACCAATTAACTTGCGATAAAAAGCAGACACGACCTGACGTGCAACCTCGTCGTCAACAGACCACATGGAACCGATCACACTGCGAAATCCGCAGAATTGCATGGCTGCAGCAAGATGGATCGACTCATCCGGGCTCTTCTTGTCGCCAACGGTAGTGTGGCAGGCTGATAAGAATGCAAACTGCGGGTTCTGCCAGTTGGATCGGATGATATCCTTGATCATTAAAGGCCCGTCGCGCATGGCGAAGGAAGACTCGAACGGCTGCGTCCGATTCGGCATTCCATGGCAGGCAAGATGGAGCCATTGATTACGGTCGAGCGCATCGAGTGCACCCTCGACTGTTGCGTTGTTATCCTCGAGGGATGTGAAGGAGATGACGGGAGTAACGTGGTGAGCGACGACGGCTAGCTCAGGAGCAACACATTTGAGCTCCTTCCCTTCAACCGGGTTGCCTTGACCGATGGCAACGAAATGTTGCGAGGACGCATCTCGAAAAACCCGTTGTCTTGCACAAACGAGTTGCAAAAGTGGGGGTGTAAGAGGAGATGTAAATGTCGGACAAATTGTCTTTCCCCTTCTCGTATGGTCCCGCTGCATGGAGAGGAAGCAGCGTGAAATCAGCAGTGGGACACCACCAGATACGCGAACCAGGGCGAACTTCAGACTCCTTGAGAGCTCGGACTACGGGGTCAACGACATTATTCCAAAGCTTGCGAAGGATGCCGACAAGCGGAAGTTGATAATCAGAAGAACCAAACTGCTGTGCGAGTGATTGGAACTCTGAGGAGAATTCGGACACGTCAGCTTGTTTAATGTTAAGCAGAACATGAACAGGATCTCCCGCGCTATGGATGATCAAGGCGTCGCAGCTGGATGCTCGATGTTTGATTTAGTAGGAGACTCGAACGTACGGGTACCATGAAGTAAGTATGCCTAGATCATGGAGGCTGTAAACACTGAACGTCGAACAACAGGACACGCCTAATACATACGAGCTGCCACATTGAGAGTTTGTCCATGAAGGACTCGAGACGCTCGATCGAAGATGGAATGATCAAGTTCGGTTTTTCCTTCTTCTTTTTCCATAAACGGCTGAGTTTGACGGGCGAATAAATGAAATATTGTCCGTGGGTGGCACTTCGACAGGCGGTAATGGGGTGCATGGTCCAGGAAGAGAGCTTGAAGAAATAAAGCAGGATCTGAATCTGGACTCTACAAAGTCGTTATGATGCGCCCAAAAGCTAGACAAAAGCACTCACTCACGCTGCTCCATGTGCTCGAGCCAACCTGACCTCCACTTCTCTTCTAGCATCGCATTGTCTTCTCCGGTGAGGTGGTCGTTACGCTCCGCGCTGCCATCAACTTTCTCGTACCCCAAGGCATACCACATCATGCTCTCCTCTGCTTCGCCTAAACCGCCTCCATCTAAAAGAATGTGAGGAAGCTCATTATGGTACTTGTTCACGGCTGCGCGAAGAGAGAAGGAGAGGTTCGATAAAGGCGTGAAGGGGATGTGGTTGGTCTTCTGCAAGATCCGAAGTGCCTCAAATGCGGAGAAGAGATGGAATAAAGAGAGAGAGCGGCATAATTGACTGTAGTGTTGTAAGTAAATATACAGAACAGTTGGAGAAGGACGTGCATGAGGAAGCCATGGGAAGTGAAGGTAAGTGCGCTGGACAAAGAGGGCTGGATCAGCTTGACCATAATCTTGAAACGGATATTCTCTGCTCGGACTCTTTTCCTGGGCTGCGGTCCATCATGTTGAGTGAGGCTAGCGTATGCAAGACAAAAGCTTGCTGAACTGACATCGACGATCCTGAGTGTAAGTCAATGAAACGCGTCGCACGTGACCGCGTTCAGTTCAGCTCGGTGATTTCCCTCTCCCTCCCGTTAATTGATATTTTTGGTTTATGCCTCCGTTTGTTCTGGAGAACATCAAGCAGGACATTTTTCAAATACGATTTGTAGACTCATAATAAGGGTCGGACACGATAGATAGTAAATAGTTCTCACTTTTAATGTAGAAGTGATATTCGAGCTATGATCACCAGCCATCCGTGCCGTTCGTCCGTGTATCTTGTGTTCCGCATGGCATTGAGAGAGCTTAATTAATAAGCTCATTTGGTGTTTCGACGTATATTTCGAGAACACGTACAAAAGTTTTCGTTGTAGTATTTAGTCAACATACACGCTTTAATCCAATATCCAGAACATCTCTACTGGCACTAGTCTATACGAACACTACTTATACATCCACCGCTGAAACATAGATATCGGCATCATGTTCCTTCCTCTCCGATAGCGAATCTTCGTCTTTGTTTTCACCTCTGATGGCCGGCGTATAGTTAGATATGGGTCCAGTGTACCAATGTACGCCTCCGTACACCGGAAGATAATACCAGGAAATCGCTAGAAACATGAAGCCTCCAAGTACCACGACTGTATAGTTCATCTCCTGTGCCGTTGTTTGCGGGGTCGCGGGAAAGAAGAAAACAAATATCATGAAGACCATCCACACCACAGCAATCACAGAGACCGGAAAGCTCTGCAGAGGCATGTTAGTTCACGAATACATTGCGCCGATTAACCCACCAGTTTCCCCAAATAAAACGGACCGGGTTTAAAATCATTCTGGAACACAAAGCGGTTCGTGATTGGCGTTATGTAGGCGATATACGACGCGGTGATATCAATTGTGAATACCGCACCGATAGCTTGGGTGCTCACGAACGACAAAAGTCCGATTGCCAGAGAGCAGATGATCACGAACCAAACTGTGTTGATGGGTGTTCCTGTGTAGCGATTGATCCGGTACAAATACCGTGAAAAAGGCAGGGCTCCATCACGAGCAAATGCAAACGTTTGGCGAGAGCCAACCAGGAGGCAGTTCGATGCCATCATGTACCTGCTCTATGGTTAGACTGGGAATACGTACGCTACGCGGCACTAAAACGTACTCCGCTATAATAACGAGACACCATAGAGCCAGGGCCTTTTGCTGCCCGAGCGAATTGAATAGGATTTGTGCCATAGGCTGACCAATAGGGCTATTGAAGACGCTGCCGACATCAGTGCCCATGCAGAATGCAAGGGAGATGTTGACTCCTAGATTAGAATGTGTCATCAAGATCAGAATGGCATATCATTCATTTTACATACCGCAACCAAGGACAGCTGATACGGCAATAGAACCGACCTGACTGGGATAAATACAACAACTGGTCATTTCTAGTGTCACTTACTATTGCCCATGGTATCGCCATAGCAGCATTTGAGGCCTCCTCGCTCATGTGAACGCTAGCATCATAACCCCCTGGTGGGTCAAAGATGGTCATAGAGCAATGATTCGAGAGAATATGGTCTAACCTATTGTATACAGAGGAGCCATTAAGCTCAAAATAAATGCGAATCCGGAGGGCCAGCCGGCCACTACAACTAATTGTGAGCTACGAGCGTAATTTGAAGATGAAACATACAGTTAGTGAAATCCCCTAGCGCAAAATTCGCGCTGTTTCGATAATCTGGTGGCGTTGCGACCGGAAGCGCGATGATGATTATGAAGCAAAGGCTATTGGAGGATTTGAAATAATGATCGTGGACAAACTCTACAACACCTACCATGCATTCACCAACGTGAATAGTCTTTGCAACCTTGCCAAAATTTTGGTACCGAAGCTCACGAGGACAGCTTGCGACAAACACAAAGCTGCGTATATACCACTATAACAATCAATATGGAGTGTCGTGTCTGTATGGGAATGAGCTTACTAGAGCTGCTGGTTGGTAGTCGTATATGTCTGGTCAGAGGAGGCAATACTGATTGCTGCAGTAATTTGAATTGCACAGGCCCAGTTTACGGAAGCTAGCATGCGTGATCAGGGGGAGACTGTTGAAAAAATGGAACTCGTCTTACCAACTCCCGTGATCATCTCTATGGTGTTCGAATCTGCAGATGTCAGGACTGGCTGCATGTCGCATCAAAATGCAGCACTCACAGCCAACTATCCATGACAGGAAATTGCGGCATCGTGGAGAAGCGAGAGAGTAAGTCCAATAGTATAGCTAGATTATGTTGAGTCAAGCGTGAAACAGCGACAGCGTCGATGACATACGCTGCCAGAAGTAGGTGCTGCTGATGCGAGCTCTGCCAACGCCAACCCGGTGCACATAATAAAGGGGCAAGCAAATACCCACTGCGCAGAGGAAGCGTGAGACGTTACAAAACAGCAATCTCCACATGTGATGAAAACTTACACCCCAAACCATCGCGACAGGCCCACCGTTTGGTATTGCATAGAAGAGCACGGAGCTGAACAATTTTTCGTCATTGATATACATTTTCGATTGGCTTGCGCCATAGTGACAGCTTACGCTATAGAAGGAACCACTCCAACAAAGCTGAATGCAAGTCCAGCCACCTGCAATTGTTAGCTTGCATCGCGTACATAGAAGAGTCTGGTATCAAGCTCACCTCTAGCGGAGTGAATTCCCTGCAAAATTCCTGCTTATATCCTAGCTTAGCGAGAGTCGCCTCATCTGTACTTGCTTGCGGGTGCAACTTCGAAATCGCTGAATCTCTCGGAGCTGCCATATTGCACTGTTGCAAGTGGGTGATTTTGGATGAGCCTGATTTATGGCATTGGCCACGCAGTATAAAAGAGATTGATAGTCGACCGCGAATCACCAGGAAGCACTTTCGGTATCCACCTTAGCCTTTAGGTGACCATAACGACCGAGACGTTCTGATGCCATACTGACTTACAATCGAACTGCAAACACCAGCCTGTCTGAATCTGACGTGCGTGGTCAATCAGGGTCGAACAAACGAGAACGCTAGGTCGACGTGCAGTCATGGGCCTCATGCGGGACAGGCGTGGTACAGGTAACAGCAGCCCACCGTAACCTTTACATACCTCTGCTGTCAGCAGAATACTAAGCGTTCTAGTTCTTGACTGTTTTGCGCACTTGAACTTCTCAGGCTTGCATGGCTTTCGCAAATGGTCGTGGCCGTGTTTCAGTACCATGAGATAGTGAAATATGTCTTTGTTGGCTCTGAGTCATGGTTAATGGGTTCCGTGCTATGTAGAGTCACCGAGAGTTAGGGGATGAACGTGTACTTTGAAGTTTTAACAGTAAACATCGTTTTTTTTAGCCGCATCAGTAACACGTCAAAGTCACGTCAGCATCAGTAAATTCATTCCTTAATTGTCAGTCTATTACGTAACGAGGCACGAGCGAAGGACTAGACATTAGTAGTAGCACCAACAAATGAGCAGATACATACGCCACTGGGGCAGCAAGGATAGCTCCCAGGTAACACCGCTTGAATCATATACTACGGCCGCGCCTAACGACTTGGAACTGCGACGATACAGGAGTAAATCAGATTTATTCAATGGAACGCAGAGTGTGGCACTAGTACAGTACAGAACAAGAAAATATCATGCAGAAATAAGTAAACAATAGGAGAGCGAAGGAATGAAAACAAGTAGAAATACAGCAAATCAAATAATATAGCGAATCGAGTCTCTAACTACACACCTATGTGGACAAATACAATCTGCTGTTCCAACGGAATATTCTTCTTGCGCAACGATCTCACAGCCTTGTGCAGCGCTACTGCAGCCCCTGTGCAGTCCAATCTTTTTGAATCACCAATAAACTTGCGGTAAAAAGCAGACACGACTTCGCGTGCAACCTCGTCGTCAACAGACCACATGGAACCGATCACACTGCGAAATCCGCAGAATTGCATGGCTGCGGCAAGATGGATCGACTCATCCGGGGTCTTTTTATCGCCAACGGTAGTGTGGCAGGCCGATAAGAATGCAAACTGTGGGTTCTGCGAGTTGGATCGGATGATATCCTTGATCATTAAAGGCCCGTCGCGCATGGCGAAGGAAGACTCGAACGGCTGCGTCCGATTCGGCATTCCATGACAGGCAAGATGGAGCCATTGATTACGGTCGAGTGCATCGAGTGCACCCTTGACTGTCGCGTTGTCATCCTCGAGGGATGTGAAGGAGATGACGGGAGTAACGTGGCGAGCGACGACGGCTAGCTCAGGAGC
>MU172343.1:110588-123230 GCA_016695485.1 Suillus hirtellus
CACCGCGCTCAACAGCGCCAACAGCGCCAACAGGCGCTCTCCCGCTTCGAGCGGATCATTCTCATTTCAGTTCTCATTTCAAATACTACTAACTCTAGATATCATCATCCATGACTGGCCCTCGTAGAAGTATCAGTGTCGGCGCCAACTCCACGACAGCATCCCGCACAACCTCTCCGACATATGGCCTAAACACCCGTAGAACGACTAGGACTAATACCTCCCAGGAAACTATAGAAGCAATGCCAAACAAGGTCAAGGACTCGATAACTGGCAAAGCATTCTTGGAATCGAAACTACTCTGCCATGTGGGAGAACCTTTTACGTTACCCCACCTAATCTCGGCTCTCTTCCAAGTCACCCAGATGTCCAGCACTACGCCGGTCCACGTCACCTCAGCTATACGCGCTGTAGCATTCATAATGAAAGAGCACGTTGCAAGCGAAATTGCTGAACTGGCCGCAAAACAAATCACTGACAACCTCACAGCCAAATTAGTAGACCACGTGGTAGCAGCAATATCTCCCCAAGTAGCACTCATCCACGACGCCTCACAAACCCTCAATGCCACCATCGAAGACTCGACAAGACTACACACCTCCATCAGCAGAGAAAGAACCGAAAAAGAGGACAACGTCAAGACGGCAGCAGACCGGATAGAGGAAGCAGCGGATGCACTATATGACTCAGTAGAAACGTATCAGAAAGCTCTACAAATACTAACCCCCTCATTAGACGCTACACAGGAGAAAATTGACCTACTTCATTCACAGATATCAAAAAACCCACCTGAGATCCAGCAAGCTCCACGTCCCACCTACAGCTCAGTGGTAGCGGCACAACTCCCACCAATGGTAGACCAAGCCATCAGCAGAGCAGCAATTCGAGCTCGACAAGTCCTGCTGGACCCAAAGCCAGGCGAACAGTTATTCCCGCAGAATACGTCCAACCAGGACATCACCAATAAACTCAAGAACGCCCTCACAGCAGTACGAAACGACTCAACCCCGCCAGGCACTATCCGCTCGGTCTCCACATTACGCAATGGGGGCATCATAGTAGAACTAGAAAATGAAACACTAGCCTCCTGGTTCAATTCCCCCAATGGTAAAGCTGCGATAGAAAGCCAACTAGACACCTCAGTATCGTTCCGTCAACATCTCTACACCCTAGTCCTAGAATACTTACCCACCATCATGCAGATCGACAGAGATGGTTTTCTCAGGGACATCGAACAAGAAAACTATCTTCCAGACGCAACTCTCGCATCAATTCGCTGGATAAAACCCGCGCAGAAACGTTCCGCAGGCCAACGTAAAGCATTTGCGCTCCTACTAGTATCGGACATCCATGTCGCCAACAACATCATTCGGGAGGGGTTATGTGTCGAAAGTGAAAGGATTAACGTGCGGAAAGACAAGAAAGAACCACTTCGCTGCGCTAAGTGCCAAAAATTCAATCACATAGCTAAGAACTGCTCCTCCCTCCAGGACGTATGCAGTACATGCGGTGAACAACACTGCACAGCCAACTGCAACGCATACTGAACCAATCGCTGTGTCAACTGCTGCAACCAAAGCCACGCCAGCTGGAGCAGATCTTGTCCCGAATTCGTCAAACGCCGCAAAGAAATAGATGAGAGATTCCCGGAAAATCGCATGCCCTACTTCCCATCAGAACATGCATGGACCCACGTAGCGCACCCCCCTCGTCCCTCAAAAACACCGACTCCACCCTCGCCATCTATACGCCACTCCCAGGAACCTGTCCCAAGCCAATACTATCAAACCACCATCCCATTCTCTCATTCAACTCCCCGTGAAAGATCACCTCAACGCCCCCAAGATAATGAAATCCATAAACTAATTGCCTCTGCCTCCCCTCTCTATCCTCCTACTCGCGACTCTACTGATAGCATCCCCCCTAGCTCCCCACCTCATGCCTGAACATGCCAACCTCCAGAACGATAGACTATGTATCTGGCAACAAAATCTCAACACGTCAATGGTCGCTCAAGCTTCGCTTCTCAACAACTCAGCTACCGCCAAAGACTGGGACTTAATACTAATCCAAGAACCATACATAAACTTCCTTCATAACACGAACGCCAACCACTGCTGGCACGTCCTATACCCGTCTAAACATTGCACTAATCCCCAACAGCGTTCTCGTGCAGTAACGCTTGTAAATACATCAATCAATACTAACGCATGGAAACAGATACCCTTTCCCTCATTGGACGTTGTCATCCTTCAACTCTCAAGCCAAAATGGTCTCTGTACCATCTTCAACGTATATAATGATTGTAACAACCAGGACACACTAACGACTCTGGACTCCTTCCTAGAAACCAACATCGCGACAATTCGACCTACCGAGAACAACAACATGTTATGGATGGGAGATTTTAATTGACACCATCCGTTATGGGAGGAAACATGTAACCGCCACCTGTTCAATTACGCTGTGGCCAGTCCACTCATCAACTTAATCGCCAACTACGGCATGGTCCAACTGCTTCCCTGTGGCATACCTACCCTCCAAGCCTTAAACTCTGGCAACTGGACAAGACCAGATAATGTACTGGGCACGGAGCTAATTGTGGAAACAGTGGTATCCTGCGACACGGACCCAGGGCAACGGGGCCCTCGCACAGACCACGTACCCATCCTCCTCACCCTAGAACTGAACACGCCAAGGACCGATGCCAAACCCAGAAGGAACTGGAGGGAAGTTGATTGGGAGAAATTTGACAAACACCTACGTGACTCACTCGAACAATTCCCCCTGGCACCTCTCGCGTCAGAGGAAGAATTTCAGCAAGCAGCACACAGACTCACCAATGCCATCACAGATGCCATGGAGGCCAAGGTCCCCATCTCCAAACCATGTCCACATTCCAAACGCTGGTGGACGAAAGACCTCTCCAAACTTCGCCGTCAAGTAATGGATGCCAGCCGGCTAGCATACTGTCTGCGAGGACTACCAGATCACGAATGTCACGCGTCACTCAAGACACTTAAGAATCGATACGCCGAACAGATCGAAACCACCAAACGTCAACACTGGATTGAGTGGCTGGAAAATATAGAAGGTAATGATTTATGGACCGCTAACAAATACATTTCCTCAGAATCCTCCGACGGCGGGAAAACCAGGATCCCTACCCTCACCACACGAAGACCTGACGGCACCCCCTTCAAAGCCTCCACCAACCAGGAAAAAAGCACCATACTAGCTGAGTCATTCTTTCCGCCACCCCCAGTTGACAATTTGATCCCCCCAGACGTTATCTACCCTGACCCGGTATCTCCACACATCCCGTTCTCCCAACATGAAGTCACCCGCGCCATCAGCAAGCTAAATGGTTACAAAGCACCCAGACCGGACAATATATGTAACATAGTATATAAACGTTGTACTAACACCCTAGCACCATACCTAACACACCTCTTCAACGCGGCCTTCACGTACCAAACGTTCTACGAACCATGGAAATGCTTCACCACAGTAGTACTCCGGAAACCGGGAAAACCCAATTATTCAATCCCTAAAGCGTTTCGCCCTATCGCCTTACTGAATACCCTAGGGAAACTTCTCACCGCAGTAGTAGCTGAGCGTCTAACCTTCACGCTTGAACGTCACCATCTACTCCCGCACACCCATTTCGGCGGCAGACCAGGACGCTCAACAACGGATTCTCTACATCTACTCGAAGAAACAGTCAAAAACGCCTGGAGATCGCACAAGGTAGTATCTGCCTTATTCCTAGATATCGAGGGAGCGTTTCCCAACGCGGTCACCAGCAGACTAATTCACAATATGCGTATGTGATGCATACCAAGAGAAGTAGTTGAATTCACGGAACGTTTACTAACTCAACGACAGACTCAGTTATGATTTGACGGGTTCACATCAGATTGGATCCCCATCAACAATGGCATAGGCCAGGGGGACCCTCTTTCTATGATACTCTATATTATCTACAGCTCTGACCTAGTTGAAGTAGCGAAGAAACGAAATGGCCGCAAAACACTCAAAGAGCTCACGCTGGCATTTGTAGATGATACGGCATTTATCGCTATCGGTAACTCATTCAAGGACACCCATCAAACGTTAGCGGACATGCTCGAACGTCCAGGGGGAGGATATGATTGGTCCCACACTCACAACTCTAAGTTCGAAACTAATAAATTTGCTTTAATAGATTTTTCAATGAATCGTCAGCGAGCACGTCCCGACTTACACATCCGAGGCATAACCATTCATCCGACTCCCACCCACAGATTCCTTGGGGTAATCATAGACCAAGAGTTACGTTGGAATGCACAGGTCGACCATGCGGTAGCCAAGGGGACAACCTATGTATTTCAGCTACGAAGGCTGTCCTCAACAGCAAAAGGCCTCCCCCTACGACTCATGCGCCAACTCTACATGGCAGTCACCATACCCAAGATGCTCTATGCAGCGGACCTATGGTTCACACCAACGTATCGCGACGGCTCGGATCAACTGCAACGCGGATCAATCAAGGTAACAAGAAAACTCTCTCGCGTTCAACGTATTGCGGCAATCGCAATAACCGGAGCATTACGGACTACAGCCACTGATGTATTAGAAGCACATGCTAACTTACTCCCTATATCCCTCCTCCTACAGAACATATGCCATAGAGCAATCGTACGTATAGCCACTCACCCCAACTCCCATCCTCTGTATATCCCAATCCGCCGAGCAGCCAAACGTTATGTGCAATCGCACCGCTCATCGCTTCACCGCCTCACACGCCAATTCTGCATTGACCCACAAGAAATTGAGACCCTAATCCCCGACCACAAATCCCCAACCTCCTCCAACAAGCACAAGGTATGAATCGCCTCCTCCAAAACTCAAGCAATAGAAGACCATGCAGCAAACAATGACGGTATCCAAGTATACACGGACGGATCAGGACACGACGATAAGATAGGTGCAGCAGCCATTTTGTTCAGAGCTGGCCATCGCCCACGCAAGCTTTTATTTCATCTAGGTACCAAAGACGAACACACCGTGTTCGAAGCAGAAGCAGTTGGACTAACACTTGCAGCGGAACTCATAGCTACCGAAGTAAACATCTCCTTCCCCATCTCAATCTTTGTGGACAACCAGGCGATAATCCAATCCAGTGAGAACCTCTACTTGAAACCAGGCTCATATTTGATCGACCGCTTCTGTAACAGAATGAACCGCCTAGCGAAGACACATGAAGACTTCGGCGTCACCCTCCATTGGATACTGGGTCATGCGGACATTCATGGCAACGAGGAAGTAGACAGATGCGTGAAGAAGGCTGCAGAAGGACGTCGCAACAACAGTCCACAGGAATCCCTCCCAGAATATCTAAGATACGGCACACTCCCGCTCAGCGTATCGGCACTTAAGGAAGCTCAACACAAAGCCACTCACGCCCGCTGGGCGAGACTCTGGCGCAAATCGCCCAGATATGAACGCATCAACCGAATCGACACCAAAATCCTGCAACACGCTTTCATTAAGTTAACGATGACCTTCCCCAAACGACTCACCGGCCTGTACATAGCGTTACGCACACAACACATCCCCCTCCATAAGTACCTGCATTGCATAGGAAAGGAACGCTCACCTCACTGCCCTCACTGCCCAGGAACCGACGAAACAGTCCCCCATCTTCTCCTAGACTGCCCCCAATATCGCCATGAACGTCATGCAATGATCACAGCCCTAGGTCGCGAAGCCACCTCCATCGCGTTTCTCCTCTCAGACCCAGCCACAACGTCGCACCTAGTGCGTTACATCAACACCACCGGAAGATTCAAAAATACAATAGGTGTGATCCTGTTACCTCGCGAGCCAACAGCCTGATACAGTACACACTTGTAGATCCAACCTGTAAAAACCAAGGCACTCCTCACCAACATGTACTAACACCATGTACAACACCCTCAACTCACTCACCCACTCGCCTACACGGAATCAAGCATCCACAGCGGCACAAGACATACGGACCCAGAATAGTCAGATCAGCCCAAAGACTACCCAAAATCCTTATACCAATGCCCACCTGACTCCTGTACCAGATCGCCTCGAGCGACCGAGTACGTGTTTAGATTATGTCATGATAGCACATCAGCACGAAGAGTATCTATAAATCCCATCACCAGAGTGGCGCGTCTAAAACAGCCGGCAGGAACGGTGGACTGACAGGGGTATGCCTTATGTCAGGGAATTCGCACACTCGGGGACGCAAAATAGGGACACTGGGGGTCCCTTAGATTAGAAAGTAGTGTCCTACATAGAGTACAACTCTGCAAAGGACATAAATTGGATTCAAAAAAAAAAAAAAAAAAAAAAAAAAAAAGTATGCCCAGATCATGGAGGCTGTGAACACTGAACAACAGGACACGCCTACATACAGCGAAGGCGTAATCATCCACATGCCATGTGACCTAATAACAAGCGTCCGTGATACACTTTTCCAAACACTTCCGAATAAGCAATCAATGCCAAACAATGAAACACGGTCTGGGGCGACAACGCATTCTCCGAACAGGAGGAGATAGAGGATGGAATCGTTCAAAGTCACCTGAAAGATGCAGCCACCATGACAAGAAAGAGGACAGAAGATCTTGTCACACTAGACGTTCAAGGTCCCGGAGTCCATACCGCTCACACAGTCACAAGTATCATGACGATATGAGAGATAGAGGAAAGGATCACCATAATGTGAGACATTTGCTGTCTTTTTCCAACGTTGTTTTAACCCTACTACAGGACCGAGACGAATACCACGAGCCTTCCGAGAGTCGTGGGCAAATCAGAAGTCGCAGCGTCGCACGTTGTCGCCTCATTTTTTCTGCTGAGTTGCCTTTGACCTTTAAAGATGTGTGCATAAATGCATTGTAGACCACAGAACATCGACACCGATCTCCCTCACCTTCGGCAAACTCTGCTACATCTATGTCATCTAAGGAGCGTGGTGGCAGTAGTCGACATAGGTTGCGGGGGAAGTCACCGATCTCGTTCTCGTTCAGATAGTCGCGATGTTCGCAAGTCCAAGTCAAAGCATCGAGAGAAAGATTGAGACAAGAAGTACAAGAAACATAAGGACAGGGATGATGGAGAGGACAAGGATGAAAGGCGCAGCATTCTAACAGGCAAGAAGGTCGGTTTTTTATGTCTAGTTTCAACTTGTCGACATACCTGAAGTCCCGGAAAGCGGATTTTCTAGCTGATAATGGGGGAGGATGGACAATGATCATAGGAAATGAAGCAGGCGATATGCCCAACTGTGTTTCACTCATTCTCAGTCCTTACCATTATCTTGCACCATAGATTTCTATTCTCTCACTCGTGCGCTCGGATATGCCTGGTTACACTCCAACGCAAGCGGAAAAGCGATCGCATACATTACCACACCTAGGGAGGATTTTGTCCTTGGAGCAGAGAATTTACACGCCCTTGGTCTCGCTGGCATCAACCACATTTTTGAAGAATTTTATTGCTCTGGCGATCCCATTCCATCACAAGTGTCCCAATTGCACTTGTGGATCATAGCATCCTTGACACCAGACCCGCATCTCCGACAGCCAGGATTGTTGCAGTGATAGATCATCACGAAGATGAAGGACAATACGAGGATACTAGTACAACTGATCCCAGGATAATTGAACCGGCTGGAAGTTGCTCATCTCTTGTTACAAGATTGTATCAATTGTCTTCCAACCTTTCCATACCCCCAGAAATATCCACACTCTTGCTACATGCTGTTTTAATCGATACTCGAGGCCTGAAAGAGGAGGGAAAAGCTCTGGATGTTGATAGGGAGGCAGCTGCGTTTTTAATTCTCAATTCCCTTCTCGCATACAATGAAGAAGTCTCTGCATCATCAGATAACCAAACAATCATCCACCTCTCTTCCACCCAGTCCCTGTCCACGACGTTAAGAGAGAAGAAACTCTCTGTATGCCACCTCAGCACGCGGAACTTGCTGCGGAGAGACTACAAAGAGTACGCATTCAGCAGGCCTGCATCCGAGGATGCGACCCAATCTTTCAATACGATAAGAGTGGGCCTTGCCACCGTTCCAAGTCGCCTCTCCGCATTCTTTACTTCATCGAGTCATCCTATAAAAGAAATTCAAGATTGGTTCGACGAAAGATATCTCAGCATTCTCGGGATACTCACTACTTTTTGGAGCAAGAAAGGCGAGAGAAGGCGAGAGCAACTTTGGATAGTCAAGGCATATGAAGGCATCGCAGAGAAATTTTTGCAAGGTCTCAAATCAAGCGAAGAGCTTAAACTGAAAAGGCTTGATTTCCTAAAGTTCGTGGGCAACGCCAACACGGCTGATAAATTTGAGGACAATGATGCTGAGGAAGTAACAGCCGATGAAGCGCGATTCGGGGATTCATTTGTTGCGAGGGTGACGAGGAAGCAGACTGCCCCCACTCTCTGGAGACTTATGGAAGGACTATGAACTCACGAGGTGATTGTTTGACACAGTTTGAAACTCTCTCATACCTGATATATCCGATGCATATGTATAAAGACATGCAATGAAGCCATGCAAAGTTAGCGATCACTGTCGGGTTGTCCTTGCGTTTCTCCATAAGCAATTAGAATCTTTGTCTCCTCATTCATGACACGGTTGCATATCCAACTAACGCGTTCAAGCGTGGTAAGCTCTTGGAGCCCTTCCTTCAAACAGGATCCTTATCAAAAGTGTGGTTCATGCAGGCTGGGGCTCACAATCAGCAGTCCACTCTCCACCGTCCACAACATCCACATTTTCAGTTACTACTCCGCCAGTGGAAAGCATGTCTGTTTGTCGCCCAGGTAAACAACAAGCACTTCATATTCCGAGTTGTCAGTGCTTCTCTTCGTTCTACCTCTTACCATCTTTCGAACTGTTCGCACCTCACATCATGAATACCGACATCCCTGCACTCGATTGTCCAGCAGTTGTCAATGATCTGGCTGATCGTCTTGGCTCTCTAAGCCGTTTTCTGGACGGCATCAACAACCTTATGAAATTCAATTCCTTAGGAGATCATGAATTGCAGCGCTACAGTCGAAAGGTCTTGCCCTCACAATTAAATCATCTTTTACAGTCAACTGACAATTACTTTCCCGTGCAGATCATCGCTCTCACTGAGGTAAGTATAGTTCGAAAATTCGCAAACTGTTCCAATACTAATGCTCTCGGTATTTAAGGGTGCACGTATGACATTGAGACGCGAGGGAGTGGCCCTGTACCTCTTCGTTCTTTGTTCAGAGGAACTTTTGCCGTACAAGTCGGCGTACTTCAGGTTTCTTCTTTGGATCAGACACCGCAGGCCCGCGTTTCCTGTTGACATTGGGGGTAAACATCAGTTGTTATTTCGTTGGACTTCCTTATTCACCGTTTGTACAGATCGAATTACTTCTCTCTTGTCTGTTCTAAAGAGCAATTTCACTATACGGTTTGGGGGAGTTGACACTAGTGCCCAACTGGGCATCGAGGAGTTACTAGTGCCAAATGACGCACCGCCCCCTTGGGAAACTGCCATCCAGACTGCAGCACGTGCTGCTCTTTCCTTTTCGCCACGGAAATCATATGCGGCGTCGGACGTTATGTTACGTACGTGAAGCTGCTGTGATAAGTATTCAGGAGACCTATATTGACCAATATTTTTTAGCACCGGATGCTTTGGCGACGAAAAAGCGGAGAATCCAGGAGCTCGCACGTTATGTGAAGTCACCAGCTGCGAATATGCCCCCACCAGTTTCTCGGGAGGACCTGTCGAGCAAGAACTGGGAGGCTCCTTGCCTCCGAAGGCCGTTCGTTCGAACAAAATCCATACGCTGCGAGGTTGAGCCCAAGAACCAATCATCGGTCGAAGATCTAAACGATTGGGAGGCTCCTCGCCTTCCAAGGCCATTCGTTCAAACAGAAGCCATATGCTGCGAGGTTGTCTTCGAGAATCAATCATCGTTCGACGATCTGTTTAACATGGACTGATTGCTACCACGTTGTATTTCATCAAAACCAAAACATCAGTCCTTTTTCGTCACATGGCTGTTCCTCCAAGTTTGAATTTTGTAATTATATATCCATCGCCTATCCCATTATCGACGAACAATCCTCTTTCCTCGGCTGCCACACCACTGGTATCTGAAGTCTAGAGTCCTTTGCCCCATCCCATCTGTATGTCGTGTATATTTTGTAACTAGATCTCTGCTAGAGCCGCCTTGGGATGTGATCTCATCGAAATTAGTATTGATACCACTCTGATTGTTGTCCAGCTTCTCCATGACACGCCCAAATATTTCACATCACAATCAGGCTGTGTTCATGACTTGAACCCGGCCCAAGGTTGGGCGCCAAAAGTGTGCTGAGATTTTGAGTCAGAACACATCAAATGCTCACCCGCTCAGGTTTTTACGCGGAGTGGCATATCTGACCCAGTTGAACTCGGAGTCAGCTATGGATAGAAATAATGATGCACTGGTGATAAGAACTTCTAGACACTTACACTTAGATGAATGTACGTTTAGCGCACAACAACAACGATACAAGTCAAAGGAAATGCAACGAAAGGGGGCACATCAGAAGATCGCAGAATTGTATTGAGTCAGCGGAGAGAAACAGGATTTCAGGCTCAAGGGATCACCGGACACAGCGCGGCCCGAAGGCTCAAAGAAGAAAGAAGAAAGTGGGCATATTGTCGGAAAGGAGAGTTGGGCACTTAATCCGGGACTGAAACTGTGAAGCAAACGCGCGAGGATGAGGGAAGATGTACTACTGCGGACATAGCCAACGACCTCCCTTAGAACTGGACTAGGACTGACTGCCCACTCCGTCGCAGCTCAACTTATCCGTCTTTCTGTATACTAGTCTGTATCCTAATGCTGTAAGTGATTCGCGCAAGATGATGGTACTAAGAGGTGAAATCACCCCATAACCATTAATCCGAGAACATCCAGGAAATGGTCAGCCTGGGGCCAAAGTCTGGGGCTGCGGCTGAGCAGGTGACGGATATACTTCAAGTATCGTTGTAGGAGCTCGTGATGATGGTTGCTGCAAACGTTGCATGCTGGCACGAACGTGAATAGCTAAATACTTGGCCGCAATCTGAGATGTTGAGATAATCAAATTGCCTTATTTTGGCCATGCCCGTCGAGACCTTCGTAGCGCATGCACAAGGTGTTCAAACTCAGACAAACCTTATCCCTGCCCTTCCTCTTCAAACTTCAGCACTCGCTAGGAAGGAGTCTGTTTACTCAAGTATTGCCAGCGTGCCTGCAGTAAGTATTAACATCCATCATGGTGATGTCCACATTTGTCGCATGTGTCAGTTTTTCAAAAAAATTTACTGTCACCAAGAGCACCCATCGACCCACCGACTCGGGGCCTGCTCAGAACATTCGAGTCTTGGTTCCCTCTTGAAGAAACTTTCTGGTATGCCGTATGAGTCACTTGGGTGTCCTCGACTCCGCCCTGCGGACTCGTATGTCGTCTCTGACTCCTGAGTAAGGAGATTTGCACGTCGATCGAAAAATTTGAAGGTCTGAATCCGAATGCTATTGTGATGGATTTGACATATCACTTGGCCTGTATACTAAATGTCAAAACTAGGAACATCTTCAATCCCTTCTTGTCACTTTCAGCTTCTCGGCTCAATTTGATTAGGTGTTCTTCACATAGATCGTTTTCGCAGTGCAGAGAACCTGAAATCCTTTCATCAGTAACGGCTTCGATAAACCACATTTCATTCACTTCGCCAGTATACTTGCTACAGTCAGAGCCTAAGTTCGGGTTGTTTGCGAGCAACGTCTTTTCCGTAATACCAGCCGCTTTGGCAATGTCATGGCACGTTTCGCCACCCTTGACAACATGGGTAACCTTGCAATCCTGGCCTTTGATTCCAAGGCATAAAACCTAGGACGATGAGTTCAGGTGTTTTTCAAATGTCAAAATATCTTACTTCTCCGATAGCCAAATTGTCGCAACCGCTGTCAATGACTTTGCTGTTGACTGCTGCCAGCTGGTATCTGTCGCATACATTCGATGAAAAAGTGAATGGAAAGCACCTGATTGTACGTACGTGGAAACACTATTTGCTGCGGAGATTTTGTCACATGTATCTCCAGCACGAACAGTCACATTACGGTCACAACCTTCGGGAAGGAGACCTAGACGTTTTGCGGTTATAAATGTTAGTACAATCGAACCTCGAAGACTACTGACTCTCAGCAGAAACAACTGAGGCAATGGCGGCAAACGCAACGAGTCTGACGGTCAAAAACGAAGCGTGCATACTGTTCAGGTGAGGAGGTTCAGGTAAAGGCGAGTGATCTTTGATGTCTTTGAGCCGCCTTTTCCAGCTGCCTTTATACACCTGAAGGGACGAATACTGATCTTCTGACGGCCAGGGTTTGCCGTTCTTTTCTACTCGTGACATAGCATCCTTGGACTGAGTAAATGGACACGATCATATAGCACGCGCAACATTCACGCTCTGACATCATAAGAAGTTTGCTCGTTTACGCTCACGACACGTCGTACTGGGATTCCTGATAATCCCTACCCGGTAGGCCTGATTTAGTAGTGGTCTGGACTCTGGAGATGATGCTGGGGAGACC
>MU172343.1:123905-158824 GCA_016695485.1 Suillus hirtellus
TTCATCGTATGCCATCTATCATGGAAGACTGCGGCTGCATCTGTATGGCCTTCAAATGCCTGAACAGGTGTGGTGCTTGCTGGGCTGCCTCTTCCGCCGCCCCTTTCTCCATTCTGAGCTCAATAGTATTGAGCACCGTCGAGCCGGGCATGTAGAAACTGTGTGTGTACTCGGCATTTTATAGCACTCGATTGTAAGGTTGATTTCCGATATAGATTGCGGTGTCGTGCCATAAGTTGCAGTGGTGAGTTTGCTGCTTAACATCTCATTAGACGCCAAAGGCATAAGGCCTACTGACGAAGTTGAAACGTTGATGGACCGCATGTATATCAGCCGGAAGATGCGGAAGTTCGGATCATTCCGTTTCATAAAGCAGGGTATATGCAATGTAAATGGTGGTTCAGAGCGCTGACTCGGAGCGGTTACCATACATACGGCGTGACAAGGAACTCTTGAGGTATAAAATACTGCCGCACATTCGCCCGCGCGCCAACATACTTAGTAGTGAATTTAGAATCCAACTCTCAATTAACAAATGGCCCACTTCGAAAATTTTCCATGACTTTTCCGCTACATACTTTGCGCTATGTCTCCTGATGGCACTAATTCCAACAGGCGGTTAGATGCACGCTGATCGCATACTGGGTGTTATGGAAGTATACGTCAAGTATATGTTTATCGTTACTCCTACAAATGAGTATCAAAGGCACGGCGAGCTGTTCACTTTCTCATTAGCATGTGGCTCGCAAATCAATACCCAAGTCTTCAGCGATGATCAGTGCAGCCTTCTCTCCAATGAGGAGTGCCGTTGAGTGCGTATTCTGGGGAGACAGTCAGATCACACGCCAATAGTTACTGATTAAAAACCTACCGTGCCAACATTTCTAGGCGCGATAGACATATCTGCAACCTTCAGGCCCGCCACGCCATACACATTTAGCCGAGCGTCGACGACTCCTTTCTCTGACTCCGGTTTCATGGCGCAAGTCCCCAACTACATCCGCAGGTATCAGTCACATAGAATTATCAGAACTTCAAATGCACGCACCGAATGTGCTGCCGTTGGGACTGAAATTTGTTTCAGCATTTTAGCGTAATATTGAGGATGACAGTGAAAACGTACCGTTGTCACGATGAAACCTGTCGATCGCCTCGTCGTCTTCAGCAGTATAGATGATGTCAGGCGCAGTCAAGTCCACAGGCCCGGACGTTTCGCTGCAGACTGCAGCACTTCCATCTGAGAAACATGGGTGGCCTGCAGGGACTTCACCTCGGTAGGAAGGCATGCGTCGTAATAGTTCTCGCATCTTCTTGTACCCAAAGTTAAGAGGTACGATATCAGATGGACTAAATGAAACATTATAGTCTTGGAGTTTCTGAAAGGAGGTGTACTGACTTACTCATCCAGGAAGCCCGTAGTGAAGTCGAGGACTTCCTTGCTGTTCTCTCCTAGTTTGATATGAACACTGCCAACAGACCTAGGGTAAAGCTATTGAAGCATTCAGAACAAGTCACGGGGTAGATGGGGAGTAGTACTGTAAAATAGCCTGCACTCATGTAGTTGCGAAGAGGAAGGGCGCTCGAGAGTGGAATATATCTGGTTACCGTGAGCATTCGTACGTCATTAGAGCACGGTGATGTGCACAAACCCCGCACATAGACCGAAGATGGCAACAGCCTTGTCCGGGCGATCTTGAAAGAATTCTTTCCATGGCGTTTGGAAAGCTGGACCCATGGCTCTAAGCTCATCTTCATCAGGCCGCCACTTGAGTTTAGCATCGCAGCCACTGCAATACTCGTCAGTGCTTCACCAATAACAACAACTTGTACAGACTTTTGGGCTATGAGCGACTTTCCATTACTTTTCCACTGCGCAAGGCTTTCTATATTTGGACGCTTGAAAGATGTGTTGAGAACATGTGGAAACACGCTTACCCTGTACAACACTCTCCTCTCCACGCCAGAGAGGGTCCAAGGTAACTGCTCCATCAGCAGCAAAGTATGGAACGAAGCAGCCAATATGATCTAATAACCATAAGCCAAGATCAACTTAATAGGTAAAGGCGGACCTTGATAATTTTCTCCAACACCAGGCAAGTTCACCAGTTGCTCGATACCACATTGCTTGAGGACCCTCTCGGCGCCGATCCCAGACCTCTCGAGAATGGCTGGTGAACCAAATGCCCCAGCAGAGATAACAACCAACTTGAATGCTCTCACGATGGTCGATGATTGATCGGCATCTGGGCAAGACACTGGATTGCAGGTGAACTTAACACCTAAGGCACGCTTGTCCCTTTGGTGGTAAAGAATGTCGTCAATAGTTGGATGTAATTGTGATTCCAGGTTAACACTCACTCAAATATAATGCGCTTCACAAGCTTGCCGACCCAAAGTTGTAAATTCGGGTTGTGGGCTTGGTTGTAGATATAGTGGTGAGCTACGTCAGAACGCCTTCCAGTCGTTCCATCAATATACCTTCTCATACATGAGATTCATTCACAATGATGTACGAGTACTGGCTTACTTCGCCCATGGCTGAGATGATCTTGTTAGTGGTGGCAAACAGAGACGGGGAATCAGTAGCGCACACTGTATGCGTTGCATGTTTCTAGATCATCCGTATCATCGGCATATGGCCTCTTGTGATAGGTTGTACCAACATGCACGAACTCTTCCCAGATGCCTGTTGTGCGACCACCATGGGATACCTTGATAGGTCCATTGTCACCGTGAGTTGGACCATCAGGTTGGACCTCATATGTCTCTAGCTGCGCAAGATGCAAGGATTCAGCTGGAGAAACATATAAAAAGTGAATTTGACGACCTTCTTCATGAGAGGAATTAGATTCTCAGATTCCCAACCATCGGCCTCCCAGTCATCAAAATCTGAGGCAGGCGCACGAGTGTATATCATGACTGTATCATATCAGCGCCGCGTTCCTTGCTGCAAGAATGTCACGAACAATTCACGCTTGAGCCTCCACCTACACAACGACCGGACTGAACAATTGGTGCACGGCCATTAAGACGCGGACTAGGATTTCCAACATTGGCTGTCAGCGTGGTACTTGTCGGCGCCTGATGGGTAAAATATTGGTAGGGTTGGATATGAGCAGCTTGATCGAGGGTATGTTCACCCGCTTCCAAAATTAAAATCTTGAGAGAGGGATCACACGCAGCTAGTCGGCCTGCAGCAACACAAGCTGTAGTACCACCTACGCACAGCGCGCCATGTAAAAAGTAAGCTACTAGATGGTGTTATTCTAGTACTCACCTCCGGCAAAAATGATATCGAATTCTGACAGGATTGGATGAGGCTGAGACATTGAGGGAGTGCTGCTAAAGCCTGAGTGCCACGTTGCTACAGTTGAAGATGAGTCTATTGTCCCCATCATGTCGTAAGCCTAACTCGTAAGTTCGAGGCAGTGCCAGTGACGACGGTCTGACTTGAACACAACTGACGACTTTAAAACAGTCAACTTCACGAAACTAGTCAGATCTATTCGAATCAATCAGACCAAAGGCACGCAAATGACTCGGAGCTTGCACGAGGCGGAATTGCACGGTGTGATAATACATGTTCACATAGTATCTGTCGAAGTTCAGAACCCTTGGACATGACACTTCCAAGGGTTTCTCTAGATCCAAAAAGCTGAAGGAGATTGCCTGAGAGACCGCACATGCGAAGGTTTATCTGGAGAAGGATGTCACGAGAAAGCGCAGGGTCGGTATCTCGTGTGTTGAGTCGATGGCTAGTCCCAAGATCCCAGTCATGCGAGTGTACGCCCAAGTCAGATGTTGCGCGTTGAGGGGCAGTGCATGGGCCACGAGTGCACTGTAAGTGCATGGCTTCAACCTGTAGGAATGACGTGGACACGACACCCGCTGGGTTCGAATTACCTGTATTCCTCGATACAATTGACCCCCACACTGAGCAGGTACTACAATTTTCACTTACAATACATGCTGATGAGTTCCATCCCTCAACAATTCATAAAAACCTTGGATCAATGGCCATCGTTGATGTTGTCAGCTGCCGACGAGTGATGGACATTGTCGACCGCCTCCCGTGGAGCACAAACACTCTACTCAGGCATTAACGCAATCCTCATGGTTATCATGTGGAGCCTCTTAGCAGACCTGCTCATCGCTGTCGAGGGTCTCTCCTCAGGCATTAGGACAACCTTCGTGCTTATTAGGCTACTCGTAGCAAACCTGTTCACCTCTGTCGAGGACCTCGCGCACACGACACACACCCTCTCCACAGGCATTAGCACACTCTCCTCCGATATTGGCGCAACCTTGGCATCTATTGCGTTGTTCGTAGAAAACCGCGTTGCGACAACGAATGTGCTAGCGCTGGACATGCATTACCTACTTACTGCAAGGCTGCATCGCTCTTGTCGCGTTGTTGTGCTTGTTGACAGTCCTCTGCATCGTGCGCTGGTGCTACATATTTAGTAGAGAGCTTCGGGGTGTGCAGCATCTCAAGACCGCGTAAACATTTTTTGCAGTCCTTTAGGGTCAATGACCCTATGTTAGACATGTTTCGCCATATGCATCTTTCCTTCGTATGTAGGTGGTGTGGTGCGCTGGCACATTATGATTCGGATACGTCCTCCCACTGCGTAGACTTACACATATCATCCATTGGCACTATTGCATTCATCGATTCGAGCAGAAAATGTCATGAGAGGCCAGAATTTCAACGGGATTGATGATTGAGTCAAAACACAGGTGTTGTTGACAAGAACTCCAGGCGGCACAGACCAGAAAGACACTCTATACGGCAGTGCTATACTGAATACATGAATGATAAACTACGCATGTTAAGTGCATAACGACATCGCACTAAATTGATACAAAGACCAACTTACCAGCACTTCCAATCAACCTCCAAATCACTGCATCTTTCGATACAAATACTTGAAAACAAGATTCGTGAGCTAAACCAGGAAACATAGAATAAAAAGCCAACACTCACTACAGTGACAAAAGTCCCATCGTCCAACATCTCCTTCCTCGGTACAAGCTCATAGCCAAATACCTTAGGCAGCATGATTCGCCATGCGAACCAGTACAGCACGCCTACGAACATGATGGCGATTCCGACGAGACAGTATCTACATGACAAGCGAGGAATGAGAATAAGGGACACATGGATAAAATGCTGGTGGAAGAAGCGTACAGGTAATATGGTAGTGGTGGGGTGTCGCCGACGCCATTGGCCGGTTTCAGGAAGGGAGCGATGAGGACTGTGTGGAGGTTTGGTTGAGGGAAAAAAATGTTGGAGCTGTAGATTGGTAACTCACGAAAGCAAGCAGCAGCCAAGAAGAATACAGCGAGAGGCCACCATACTACATCATACACGTCAACGTACCATACAGGAAGAGCGACATATTTGCTCACCTTTGAATGGCCGAATAGCATCTGGCTTCTTCCATCGCAAATAGAACAAACCCTAGCGGCATCAAAAGGTAAGAAACACTCGAGAACAGAGTTGAGAGACGTACGATGACAATAAAGAAATTGATAATTTGCTGTGGATATCCTTCAACGTCCAAAATGAAAGGGTAAGCAATGTTTGGGGGAGGCCCGATGATGACGATAATCTAGAAGACCAATCTCAGATTGGTATCATATTTCCAGGGTAGTACTTACGGAGGGTATCAAATGAATTATCAATCCTGGAAGTGGGGACTTCCCAGTGGGCCAATTTGAGGCCCAGAATTTGTTTCCGAATGGTAAGGGTATCCCTTCCTTCGCGAGCTCTGTGATTGAAGCATAAGCTACGTAGAATCACGATGTCGGTATGACGAACCTTGATTTACTCGTGCAGCCACAAAAGTCTAGATGAAAAGTTCCTGAGTCACAAATTTCCATAGCATTTCTCGACTTGCCACAGTGATAACGTTCTATGGCCCGACATCAAACGGAGATCATGATACGAAATACATAGGACTCACTCCAAGAGCACTGTCATGAAAACCACGAGTCAGGAAACTTTCGAACCTCGGGACGTCGAGCTCACCTGAGAGCAATGAAAACCGATAGCGCACGCTCCGCAACGGAACCAAAAACGTTCCCGAAAAACAAAGAAGCGACAGTAACGCCAGATTCAATAATCTCCGTCTATCGATACCATTCAGTGTTTCGTTCGTAGTGAAGATAAAAAATTTCTCACCTTGGTTGCAGCAGAGAAATAAGCCACATTTGCAAGCAGGTACAAAACGGTGCATATACCAAGACCGAGCGGGCCTGCAATCTTGAGCGTCCTCACTGGATTACGGACGTCGTTCATCACGTAGTTCACGTTGGACCATCCCGTATACGCGTACAGGACTTTGAAGGTGGCTGTAGCATACTGTCAAGACCATAATCAACATATGGGCATCTAGGAATATCATTGAACGCACGTCATTGCTGCTCGTGGAGCTCCCCGCGAATGCGTTTCTGAAATTATAGTACGGATCCACAACACGGGTTTTACCAGAGAGAACTACCCAGCCTGTGACCACAACAAATAACAAAATTACGATCTTGAATATCGAGAGCAACTGAAAGGAATATGTTGAATACAATGATAGTGTAAAGATGAAAACTTGCATACGTTCATAATCAGTACGCCGGTCTTCGGGGCTATTCCGTGTAGAAAGGTTACGAAGAACATGACTAGACGCCATGAAACGACCGTAAGATGCCAGTCAGGTAGAAGACACACCGCCAAGTGCAACTCCACGCTCATTCCAGCGACCTGCGGATTGACCAGCGGCAACCAAGATACTACATCATATCAGTCGAGCCGTTTCGTCAAATCCAAAATACGCACTTGCTAGCAAAAACCTTGACGAAGCGTTTAAGTTTCAACGCCGAATATACACACAAAACAAGATTACTGACAATACAGTTGCTCGCAGTAAACCCAAGTAATATAGCGTTGGCAGCAAATATTATCGTAGTGAGGTACTTGGGCTTTTTGTAGACAGCCTCGAGGTATACCTTCTCTCCGCCACTGCGAGGGAACATGGTGCCGAACTCGAGCCATATGAAGAGTCCACAGAAGCTAAGCAAGAAACCGAGGACCCAAAGCATAAGGGAAGCGCCGACTGAGCCCACGCTGGAGAGGATGGAGGACGGCGTTGAGAATATGCCGGAGCCGATAATTTTTCCAACGATAAGGAGAGTGCAAGATGTTTCACCAAGGTAACGACCCATGCCTCCCGCAGTATCTGGATGATGTCAGACGAGCAAGTTGAAGAAATAGCGAGCAAGGGCACCTTCTTCAAAGGTCAGTTCTCCAGGACCCAAGTCAGCATTGTCGTTGTGTGGCTTCTGAGTCCCCTGATCCTTTTCACCGAACTGTAACTCGGAAGCACGGTCATCCTGGTCGTTTTCCTGCTGCTTGCTTAATCGCGACCACCAGGTAGTGGACATTCCTCTGGATGGAGTGGGAGCTATGAACACATTGATGTAAGATAAAAGGGCGCTTGATGATAACGCAAGAATGTGTCCTCATGATGCAAATATCTTGCTGCACACGAAAGAGTGCCAGGTCCCCGTCAACCATGTGAATTCAAAATTCAAATCAGAATTCCTAAACCCCTGGATGGTGCCTCAGTCACGTGCGGGTAGTTGATGTTCGGATGGGCGCTGGCGCCAGTATCCAACTGTAGACAAGTTTGATATCTATCACGCCATTGCATGCGACATATTACGGATAACAGGAAACCCGACATCTAGTAGCAACTCTATGTGTTCTATATTCTATGCATGATTCTACAATCGTGCATTTAACCAGGCAATTTTATAATAAACGTACTCCACCATCAGTGGATTCATGACTCCTTGATATTGTAACCGTGGGAATTATAGAGGGACATAATTCCGCTCCTGCAAAATATAACCATTCATACTGAAAGAAATATGAGTTGTCGTTGCATTGGTATGGTAGTCTGCAAATTTAGACTACCATGAGGAGTTCGTGACAAGTTGGCGGCATTGCAGCATCAAGGCCTGCAAGGGATGGTATTGTAATGCTCACATTCTTATCAATCATGCTCATTGTCCATCATCCATGTTTTCAATTCTAAGGCTATTTAAGACTATCTCATGGAAAGCGGGGTTAGCAGTGGTCATTGAACATATATTTGCGTGGGAGTATGTGACAGTTTGGTGACATTGGGCAAATGCAGTCAGTAGGAGATGGTATGATACTCTGACTAATCTTGTTGACGATTCCAGTTTCCCCTTGTTCGTGTTCTGGATTACAAGGCTATTCATTCCTTTTCCATGGATAATGGTGTTCCAATTTGTCATCAAGTTTAGTATGGAGTTTCTGCAAATGCTATGGCGCTGTACCGTCGCAACCCATAAGGGACAGTAGTTCATTTGGATCACATCAGTGAGTGACTGTAAATAATCATGACATTACTGCTGCACTGACAAGCCTTGACGTCAGCTCACTGATGCGCCAATGTAAGCATTTCTATATGTCCTACATTCGACTCCTGGGGTTCACTCACGACACATTCCTTTGTTATTCTATCAACTAGGTACAATATTCTTCAATGAAACAATTCAGTATCAGTCAGTGAGTCTCATATCAAACTTGTACTCGGACCACCAGAATCAATAGCCAATATTCACACCCATCACACAGGGCATTGGAATGGGAGCCTTACACCTTGTATCAAAACTTGAAGGACTTAGTATAAATGGGGTTGACGAGTCAGAAGGATGCTTGTGCAAGGGTGTGGGGGTACCTTAATGTCACTATGTGAGCAAATTTTTGTGTTTTCACGTTGTGTTCTACCCTCTGAACGAAGCACAGTCTGAAATATCCGTCTACGCATTGTATGCAGTCCCAACTTGAACGATAGAGAATTGGCAGTACCGCTATCATCCTCGCTTCTCGTATTTGAATCACTGTTACAATATTCTGGTTTATGCATTCCTTCTAAGCTAGACACCACTCGCACTCGAACTCCCAGGATTTGGTTCATGTATATTTAACGACGTGGAATGTTTAGACAATTCAATTCAAAGTTTCATATGACAACTTGTGTGAATCAGGGGTGGTTTAAAATGATAGGAGGTCATTGTCATTGTCATTGTCCTCATCCCCTTCACAGTCCTCATTTCCCTCATCTTCCAATTCCTCATCACTTAATTCCTCCTCCTCCTCCTCCTCCTCATCGCTGTATCCATCACAACTGTCACCGGCACCATTCTCTTCATAGCCCACATCTACTTCCTCGTTAGCGCCACTTTCAATGTCCAAGGCATTGCCTGTAGACTCGAAGTCGAGACAGTCTCTGATTATCTTCCATAGCATGACAGGATGTCCAATGCCGAAATGGGTATAACGAATGAACATATCTCGATCAATGAAACTGATTCGTAGGTTTAGCATCAACGCACTATATTTAAGCATTACTGCACTCACATGCCCACATAATACATTTCCCAATCGTCTAGCTCCCCCCCAGGCTGCACCAATGATTTTCCATGGGGAAACGAGCTTGCTCCACATCCTGAAGCAAAAGCTGGAATTAAATGTATGCCCCAAATCACTTGCCCTGGATCCAGAAAACCGAATGCATCCATGTCCGATTCCTACATGAAGGTGACTTTGGGAAGGCGAGCATATTTCATTCCAAATTTATGGTTCCGCAGTGGGGCCATCCATCTAACCCACAAAAATTCGAGGTGTTGCTTTACAGGTCGGCCCCCATTGTTAAGCCATGTTTCCACGTGGTAGATACCCAACACCCAGGCATACCAGTATGGATGGTTAGGCGTCGTTTCCCCCAAAAGTACCATGATGTTGGCATGTGTTCTAGGGTTAATGATATCGTACTCGCGCCTCATGTCGTAGGTAGTGTAATGTACTTGCATGGTCTGGACGGAATAGATCGTATCATTTGGAATAATAACTGAGTTATGCTCTTCAGGCGTGAAGGTGTAGTCACAATAGTTGATGTCTAGCTTGCATAGCCTGTATAGAACATGATCCTTTAGTTTCGGTATAAAATTCTGATAAGTGTGGGTGAGTAAGGTGCGTTCAGCATGCAATATTGATTGTACCTTGAGAGCTGGATCATTTTCATGTTCTCAGAGGAATGTAAATAGAGCGACTGGATGGTTCTGACTAGTCGCGATATCATGATGCTTGTTAGAGGAGGGGGGATCGGCGACTGGTGATTGACTGATAGGGTGTAGTATAGCCCCTGCTTCTGCTACCTGTCTTAGTACATGGCGCCTGCACTCGTGTTTTGCTAACTGTGCCGGAGTGTCTATCTTACTAGTCAACGGATAGAATGCCTTCAATGCTCGGTGTGCGAGCTCTCCCTGTACAAAGACTTCATATTCATATTAGTGGAGTGCAACGGATATGTACAATCTGCGTAGTAAAAGAATCCGTAGTCCCGAAGCACTTGATGGTTCTCAAATAATCACCCATGGCGTGAAACTTATAGGTGTTTAAATTGAACCTTTTTGTTCTCGCCCCAGTTGATTCTGGAGAGGCTATATTAATTTCGGAGCATTGAGCAAGCCTTCTTTGACGCACGGCTTTCTCCTTTGGTAACTCCGTAGTGACGAAGGCAGCGCAAGTGTAAGCCCAAAACCTCCGTAACTTCCAGGAGAGTTTATTGAACATGTCTTCAAAAAAATCCAAGGTAGATCCTGAATGGATCCTGAGCTTCACCAGTGCGTGCCACTGTGCGAATTGGTATAGCAGTGACTGCACAGCCGAATCGTGTTCCAAAGGAAATAGCCCTTCAAAAACAGGAATAGTGCACTGGAGGGTATGTCAGCAACAATATGAAGGAAAGTTAAAGTCATAAAATCCCATTCGTCCCATCCGTTCTGTTTGTTCTGTCTGGCTGTTGTCAGTGGCGGATGCATTGCTAAATAGGAAAAATAAGCTAAGCCACTCACTCCAGTGCAGCATTGTGTCAGATGGAACAAGATCATGTGTTGATGTTGTTCTAATGCTGGAAGCTCCATACTTGAGCTCCTCTTGTATGCGTGAGATACATGACAGCAAAAACTTATCCAATGTCTTCTGGGGTTGGGCGCGTGCCAGGCATGCTACAAGCTGCCCGAACGCTCGGATAGCGTGAGACTTCGCGTTTGTTGCAGTGTAGTTGAAAACAAGATTCAACACGAGATCAAATAGTTGGTCTGAGAGGTGCAAGGTGACCATGTCAAGCATGCTCTTGATCGACTTTAAAATGGTCTCTTCCAATTTTCCACCGGTAGTCTTCTTCTTCCCACCTTCCTCAGGGAGATTCTCATATAAAGCTAGAACTCTACGAAAGAGGGATGTCACCCAGTCTACTGGGGAGTCAGTTGCTCTCCTTCACTGAAAGGAAACAATCACACCTGTGAAGCCTGCCGTGCTCTCCCGGACAAGAGTCCTCTCTTCTCACTTGCTCAGTGAAACAAATGGGCTCAATGGATGGGACAAACAGACGGACGGCACAAACAGGGCTTTCGAAAATTCCAGTGTATGGAAAACCAGATAATGATGTAAACAAACCTGTAGAATGTCCTCAAAGTCGTGGGCTGCTAATCTTTTCATTTCAGAGGTATTGTTAGCGAACTTGCGAATTACCCCATTTCCAAATGTTGGGACCTGGTGAAATCTAAGGTGCGATTGAGAAGTTGACAACTTGTTAGCAAGTAATGATAACCGCAAATGAAATTTGCGTACCTACTATCAAGGGTCGCGACAAGCTGAGCGCCTCCAGGAAGTGCATACAGAAGTCTAATTAGGTGAGTAAATAGCGCCTTCCATGTACCCAATTCGCATTCATGCATGAGATCAACAACAAGTATGCAAAATGGGTCAAGGCCGAGTGGGCCAAGCTTTTCGGCGAATTGATTCTGTGAACACTAGCTTGAGTGATCATGACTAGCATAGAACCGGCCGCACTCACTAAAATTGGTACCCATGAGCCTGCTCCAAGAATGTCTCCAACCCTTGCACCATCAACAGTATTTCCCCACTGGAAGATGAACTGACAAGCCTGGACAACCTTCGTCAAAGCATACACTCGAAGGTTGGCAATGCGGCTTCTCATGTCCTTCATGAGACCAAGAAAATCAAATAAGGCTTTTGGTATGAGGCAGCGAGGGCATGTGCATGTGCCCATATCCTTAATAGTTGCGATTAGAGCCCTAGAAACTTATGAGCCATACAATATTTTGAACAAACAAATGGAGAATGTACTTCTCTGGATAATCAGCCGAATATGTGAAGATTCAGGGGTATATTCTCTGCATGACGCCATCGGCGCACTTCAAAACTATACCATGGCAATACACATATAAAAATTCTTCGTCCAGCAAGATCATCCAGCACACATGAAACAATTCCCTGTGGCAATGGGCATGAAGGGACACCATGCCTGTTTTCGAAATGTGAGGCAATTTGCTCAGAATGTCTTTGATAGTGTTGGGAAGCTGCAAATGGGCATTATTAGTGGTCAATGAACACACAATTGGCAAGAGGGCTCACTGAGGGTAAGAATCCTATTAGGTGACACAATCCAGAAGTAGGTGAAGAACGTACGTATTTTGTTAGATTTCCAAAGTATGCATAAAGTGGCCAAGCTTTGGCAGTGCCAAAGTTCGCCAAGTGAGTGGCATTGGAAAAGAACATTAGACCGGCGATGACATGTTCTAATGAACATCCAGACTCCTTTGGCAGCTTATGGAGGTCGTCCTGAGCTTCCAGCCAGGCATCTGAGGTGTAGAGCTCGTCGTATATTCGCTCTTGATGGTTGTTGAGAGGGTCCTTCCATATGCGCTTGGATGGTAATAAATGAAATGCCCTTGCTTGAGTGTCTGCGAAGGCTGCACGTATTACCTCAACCAGGGGGCAATAGTGGAATCCAGGAATGGTGTAAGGCCTGGGGCTATCTTCCCTTACCTTGGTTGGAATGTCAATGGTGACAGTTGTCTCAATCCAGTCATCTGGAAAGACAATCTTCTTCCCACTCTCATCTTTATCTAGCTCTCACAAGCTCTGCCTCACTGAGAACTTCTGAAGGTGCTCCTGGTCGAAATCCTCTGCGAGCATGACATCTTTGATGAGGGCCGCGACTTTAGTTTCCGATATCTGGCTACTACCAGAATTCATCCAAGATATTAGTCGATATGTAGTCATATTAGGAAAGGGCCATGGTGGAGCAAAGACCCTGGGTAGAGAATCAGTCTCTTGAGCAGCAGCTGGACATGTTCTTGCAAGCAACGAAGACGGAACAAATGTATCCAGCTCGAACGAAGGGTGGCAAGGATATATTCTGCAGAGACCAAACAAGTTGAAGGTGGTCTGAAGTGTGTCTCTGAGCGTCAGAAGAACACGTCAGATTCTGGATTGGGTGAGCAGGGCGGCTGAATTTTGAGTAGATGGAATTTGAACATCAGCATTATTGGGGTAATTGAGATCCTCTTCTAAGGGCTCGATGTCGTTGAACGGTCTTGGGATCTGTCTCATAGGGCGTGTCCCTAACAAGTTCAGTGATCAGAAACCTTATAGTAGACAGCCGCTGTTCCAAAGGTACAAACCAAGGACGTCCAACTCAGTCTCATCTCCGCAATTAATATCCATTTCAACATCACTATCATTTTGTAGAATATAGAGGGGTCGTTGTGAGGTGACAGGACTGGTGGGATTAAAAGTGAGAGCAGCAGATCCTCCCTGTTGCCTTCCTGGCGATTGGCGAGAGGCAATTGGTCTTGGATGGCCTATTGTCTGAAGTTCAAGTTCGTACAAGTTGAGAATATCTGAGTTAGATAGAACAGCTTGGACCACTCACATGCGGATTTGAAGTGTTCACAGGTAGGTCTACTGCAGCAAAATTTGCGAAAGTCACCTCTTTGGCGCATTCCTGTCTTTTCTTGGTTGCAAGAAGACTAGATTTCTTATATAAAAGACACGATGCACAATGCCTGCTAAGGCCACGGGTGTCCATTGCCCTTTCCCAAGAGCAGCCCAGAGCACCACATAAAACCATTAGTAGTGACAGAAACAAGCCTGAGAGAAGGGCAACTTGAACAATCCAAAAAGGTCCTGTCAGGCGCATTGCACTTTGGAGGTGCTAGTGAGATGCAGTTTTTGTTCGAAGCAGTCAAGGTGACTGGCAGCAGCAAGCTTATGGCATTAGCAGGCCAACAGATAGTTTGCGTCTGACAATCAAGTCCAGAGAATCCCGCCGTCTTTATTGTCTCACTGTTCTTCCTGGGTGTTTTTAATTAGAACTGAGAATGAAAACGATCTCATAAAATATTACTACAGCCAAGACGGCAACTCCGAGTCGAATAACTCAAAGTAATGGCATTATGCTGGATGACACAACTCAGACTCAGAGGTGTGCCAATATAGCTTGAGGAAGATACTTACACCGACTCGGATCTCTCCCTTTCCCGTAGGCCAGAGGCACTATCAGCTCTCTTTCATCTACAGCTGTACTCCAAAGTGGCAGAGACATCCCAAGGTGCAAAACGGTGCGTGTTTGACTTCGTGTCGTGTCCGAAGTTGGTGATATGCAACATCTCCATGCGTTTACCTACATGCAATTCCCCGACACCACCATTCCTATGTACATCTCCTCTGTACCAATGTTCAAATGGACGTTCTTCTGATTCATTGGAAGGCCGTGGAGGCGCAAAGGTAGTGTTGTGGTGAGACTTTTTGGAGAGAATAGAGGAACTGATATTTGATCTCTGATGTCAAATAGTGGCATTTGACAAAGTAGGGTCAGTCTCGTCAATAATCCAGAGATCAGGAGACATGTCAGAAGTAGGCGTCTGGTGGGAAAGGACGTCATTGCGAATTTCTGTACCAGTCATGATACCCGAAATTGAAGGAGTGTTCAACCTTGGTGTGTCGTCCATAGAAGAAAAAGATGCCACTGACAGATGTTTAGCAAGGATACGACTTTCACTTTCTAGTCCTGAAAAAAAGGAAGAGAAGGTGGGTCCATCAGAATTCGATGCCTGGGGCTTCTGGACAGGAACGTTATGGTATTATATATGTACTTTTGCGAAGAGTGGGCACGATTGTATCGTCCCACAGTGTTGGGAGAGCTGATTGTGCTGTTTCAATCAAAGTCATTAAGTGAATAATTAAATGAAAAGAAATAAAGTCAACCGTCGACGTCGTCAACAACATTGAGGACTGCAAATGAATTAGCACTGAGGCTGACCTGACTGTTAACCCTAAAATTATTTCATACAACGGGGTGTAAAGCCATTAACACTGAAGAATAATCAAAGCATAAAAGATGAGCAAAGTGAAAGACACATACCAGATAGAACAAAAGAACATGGGTTCAGTTAGGATAGTGTAACAGCGCGCTTGGGGAAAACAGCCAAACCAGCATCATGGTGAGCACAAAATGACAGAGTTTGGTAGGATTCAGTTAGGATGGTGTAACTGCACTGTTTGGCTTGAGGCAAACGGCCGAACCAGCCTCGCGGTGAGCACAAAGGGACAGAATTTTTCCAAATAGAGACGAAGTTGGTTGATTAAGTAAGCACACGTGAGAACCATGCAAGACGCACGTGGGTGGATGACACTCATCATACTACTACTAGTATGCATCTTGCACGTCAGTCCTATATTGTTGCATTACCTCTAATTCGTTCATCTATGTTGGTTTTCAGACGCAGTGTCAAATGCTGTCTCACTGCGTCAAGCCTTGACCTCACCCTGCCAAGTTCGATCCACTTTCTCTCGATACCCTGCACCACCACGTCAAGCCCCAACCATGGCATGTCAGAAGCTTCATTTAGCACTTCGACTCTCATGTCCCTCAGTTCGTTTTCCAGTTTTCTGATACCTGGACCTATTCTCACAAATATAAATTCCAGATGAGTGCAGCAGCAGCTTGTGTCTCCCACAGTGCACAGGCAGTCCGTCCTTTCAGAAAGCCTCCAAAAATTCACAAAATCCTCAAGTGTGACAAGAATTGTCTTCCAGTGCCGCACATCAGGAATCTCATTGTCCACGACACGCACCCATGCCGTCTCATGGACCACTACCACACGGCTCTTCAAGACAACTTGATGTACATGACTTACAATCACGAGTCTGGCACACCATCATCACCACGCCAAATCCGTCTCACTTATGACCCCAATGACCCTTACACTAAAAACCATTATAACCCTCCTGTCAGTGGCTCCAAGGCAGCCCAAAAGCTGGCACCTCCGACCACTTCTCAGAATATTGTCCATTTAGAAAAAATAGTCATTCATTCCATGATGAAGGAAGCACTTACCAACCAGAGTAATCTACTTGGTCTCATCGCCGCATTCCATGCAATGTCGGGAGAAACCGAGAGTGGCAGAGGTCGTCCTTTGAGCAGTGGAGTGCAGATCGTGAAGGGGAAAAAGAACGTTGGCGGATGGATGTGCCCTGGTATCCCAATCGGTGCAAAGGTCGAGTTGAAGGGACCCAAGATGTACGACTTTTTGAATACTCTGGTGGAGTTTGTGCTTCCGAGGATTCGAGAGTTCCCTGGCATAGTCATGCCTTCCACATCATCAACAATGAAATCTCCGAGTGGCATGGCTGGTGTCATTTCATATGGCTTGCCGCCAGAGGCCATGGGCTACTTCCCTCAAATTTAGGTTAATTTAGACTCGTACCCCAAGCCTTATGGTATGCACATACACTTTGTCACCAATGCAGTGGGGCTTGGTGCACAGAATCGTGCAAGGGCACTGGTCTCTGGTTTCCAGATACCCTTTGCTCGCAAGTAGATTACTTGTATGTCTGTCACCTTGTTCCGCTGTTTCCTAATTTGCTCATAATTCATGTCCAGATTACGTTGTTAATCGAGTTATTTGTTCTCTGCATGCCATCATTAGCAAGGATATATGGTAATGTGCAAATAAGAGTACTGTCTTGTGATGACGATGCATGCAAAGCTAATGATAAAGAACAGACAAAAAAGTAATAAAAAGCACCCAGTCTGACCAGACAATAAATAGTTCATCTTTGTCCTCCATGAGATTGCCAAGATATATCACCAAGTCTATGCCTGGATGATGAGTACGTCCTCTCTATCCCCGTCCTCAATGTTGGAGGGGGACCCATGCTAAGACCCAGCAAGGACGAGTTTGGTCCCATCATCGCAGACATTTCTGATGCTGTCCGCCTGGCTTTCTTGGGCGCTATCAGACCGCTTTTCGGAGTATCATGCCCCTTGAGCAGAGACCTGTTGCCCACTGGTTTAAGTGTGGGGGCTAGTGCGGGTAGAATCTCTCTCGCCAGCTTGCGCACCAACACAGCACCATCATCCTTGCTAAGTTTCATGACCATTTCATGCAATCTGTAGTGCTCCACCAACATTGCACGGTTCAGGTGCATGTCGCAAATGGTCCGGAGGATACGCAAGAGGTTGAGACGAATGACCGCACAGCTGTGGTTGAGCCTGTCAATGATGCACTTGAAGAATTGAGATTTGGCAAGGCTGATGGTGAACAGGGTGGAGATATGACAGATTTTGAGAAGGGGGTCGAGAAGGTTTTCAAAGGAGTTGGCTTTTGCAGTTACAAAGCACTTGAGCAATGCCTCAAGAGACTCAGAGCTGACCAGCTCATATTCAATCTTGGCCATTTCATCTGGCAACCTGAGTTCACGTTAGTTGTAGTACAGTACGCAATTGAAGATTCTCCTTACCATGACAGAATCGCCTCCAAGGCGCTGACCTGGAAGTATGGGTCTTCTAGAAGCTTCAAGTAAAGCGCGAGACCATCGTGTTGCCAAAGGAGATATCTGCAGCTTTTCCCCACGCTAGCCAAGTCACACAGAATGGGCAATGCGAACTGTTTGAGAGGCGAGCTGGTCTCAATTACTCGCTTCAAGCACGGAATAATGCCGGCTTGAGCCGCCTCCTCTTGTCCAGCCGACAGAGGTTATAACAGGTCTGGAAAATGTGATTTGACACTTCCTGAAGTACCATTTAATCTGAGCGACGCCCAAGTTGTAATCTCATATGGCTTACCGTGTTATGAGGACCGGTCTTCTCTTCATCCAGTAGCTTGATGAGTATCTCGATGGCGTTAGTGTTTTGAAGCACCTCGAGCAGATTAGCATTCATGGACAAGTGCTTCACAGCTTTCAGCATCTGAACCAGGCATTCCATCTCCAGAAGCTCGCACGCGCGTAATAAACCTGCCATCATAATTCCAGTCAGGTGCATAGAATCTAATCATTGACATGAAAATCTCACGTCTGACAATCTTCCAAGTCCCCATGGCATTACGTACATGGATATCGCTTTGTGTCACTTGTGAGAATATGAGAAGGATCTGTATAATCTTGTGCTTCATCTCGATTGCATTGGGACTGGAATTACCCATGACATTGAGCAAAGCGGAGGAGAGGGGATCGAGGAGGCCTTCGAGGATAAACATATGACAGAAGTCATTCTTAGTCGTTGGAGTTTGCAATTCAAACACGCTTCCTATGCCATTGAGAGTGTCAACGATGAGCTCAGTCTGGTCTGTGTAGTCCTCGTCCAACAGATCAACAAGAACTTTCAGGCCATGACATCTATTACAGGATGTGAACAGGTGCATAAAGAGAAGTCAGACAAGCGCATACAATATAAAGTTTTGCAACGTCAATACTATTTTCATGAATGTTTGAGTCGTTAAGTTTGAGTCATTAAAGACGAAGCTCATGGAGGCGTAAATAGGAACTGCGTGAGCATTGGTGGTAAAATCAAGAACCTGACTAGCATGCAACCGGAGCGTCTCGAATTCCTGGGGCCTTTGATCAAAAGTTAACCACAAAAGACCTTCAAATGAGACATGGCACTTACTTGTTGGCTTGAGACATCACAATTCGATGTTGGAATGGGAGACAAGTCGGTTTACATGCAGACTCCAATTTCCCTGATACCTGTTGTACTAAGTATTGGCGGTGCAGAATGTGTCAGAAACCAGATAGGAATGTCAGGCTATGCTATTGAGTATGCTCACCTCGTGCTCGCTGTTCCATGATGGTGTCCGAGTCAATGCACGAGTGGTAGTTGGACTCATCCTTGAAGCATTTGCAGGAGAAAGTTGTGCATCCAGCAAGCTTATGGTAGCAGAAACTATTAGCGAAAGCTAGCCTGAGTGAGGAGCACTCAACTTGAAGTTGCATCGAGGCTGCGAACTACTAGGCTTAGGCCTCACATGATACTGCACTGGCAGGACTTACTATAGCTAAATAAATAAATAAAAAAGTAGTGAATCAGTATGCAAGGAGAAAACTAGAACGCTCAAGGGAATGACTCCGTGAACGTGACAGAACAGCACACCGTGACACTCTCTGTTGGGAGCCGATCTATTGTATGCAAGGTTGTAGGGACCCAGAACTTCAAATTCGAGCTTGTTCCAAAACTAAAGTCGCGCCGCTGGTACCTCAGCCTGAGTGAAACAGATTAATTCTTTCTCTAGCACGACTGTTAAAGAGAATGTGCTTGTACATAAAAGTTGGACAGCCAATTATATTCGAAGAGGCCTTGGGCTCCAAGCCTCTCAGACAGTGCGTAATTTGCAACTTGTGCACGCTGAACAATGACAGCTTTACAGCAAGCCACAATGCCATGCTGCACACGAACATCACAACTTGTCTAGCAACTGAGCAGGGTCGGTATTGGTGTGTTGTGTGCATTGTTATTGCTGGCGAGTCGGATTGGGTTTCCAGTATGTCAGCAAGGTCTGCGAAGCATAAGCCCTGTATCTCACCAATGTCGGAAAGGCAGCCTAAGATGTGGGTGACTGCCTGAATAAATTTAATATGAGTATGAGATTGAAATGGGATGCGGCACATACCCGGGCCATTACAGTTTCACCAGTCTACAGAACATCACGATCCTCAGCTTTGCTGAGGTAGCTGAACAAGCTAGGGACTAGTAGAATAGTGAAGAGACTGTCACCAGGGCAGGTGCACCACGAATGAGGCTTGGTATCAAGTTGATGGCAGACCCTGCTATCCAGGCTTCTTGAAGTTTGGAAACTGTGATAACAATATGAAAAGTTGGAAGTGGCTGTTTGACGACAGTTTTGTACACCCCTGGGCTAGTTGACATGTTGTAAGAGAAAAAGATTCGTCAGCAAGGCAGCTGGTTATTTTTGTTGAGATCAAACTTTGGGTGTTGCCAATGGGAAAATGTTCCTGTCTCCAATGTCTCTGAGGCTACATATACAAACTCAAATTAGTGTACTGTAGGAGATTGCTATGACTTCGGAATCGATGAGCAGTATTTTTCAACCTGATCCCCCTCTTCAGAAGCCTAGGTTTGTCTACCGAACTGTTTACAATAATTACTAGTACTAATGACCACTCATATTTGCACCTCAGACAACCCTTGTCTGCACCACCCACACCTCCTGCATCTGATGCGCGTAGTAGCCCTCCTGCAAAGAGTGGCTCCTTCATTTTATTGTGCCTCGAGGCTACTCTTGAGGAGGCTCCTACCCTTCAAGATGACGGGGGCAACTCTGTAGTCAACAGCCCGGCTGATGACAAGCATCGCAAGCGTTCTGCCCGGTATGCCTTATTTGAGAGTGGCAACCATGAGGAGGATTGTGACTTACCCACAAAGAGATTAAGAGCCTTGAAAACGATGGTATGTCCATTTGTATCCTAACTTAGTGTGTGATTCTGAATTGTTTTCAAAGTGGAACCACACTTTTGACTCTAATGCTACAAACTATCTCAATGAGCGCATGCTTGAACTTTCCTGGATCACTTGCCAGGCTCTTGCCGCAAGAGTTCGCTACCAATGTCTTCGCGCCCACGAACTTGATCTAATCAAGTCAATCCTCAAAGAAGAAACTGAGCTGTCCCAGAAACAGATTCACAGTATTGATTTACAAATTGGCTCCATCCGAAATATGCTTCAGGATGGAGGAGTAACGTCAATAGGGAATAAAGGATGTAAGTTTGACCCTAGCAATCATGGACCTTGGTGCGAAAGCTCTGCATCAGATGATGATGGTTCGATGTTTGGATCTGATGCTACCTCGGCCAGTTTGTCAGATGAATAGCTTATTGCCACTGTATATTTTGTGTTTATCATCTCCCCATGCCAGTGTGTACAAAAAAATAAGTATATTGAGTCGACTAGTAGTAATCACATTCCCAAAATCATACTCTATAACCGCGACAGAGTCCGATATAAGCTTTCTGAGTCCGGTTCTTAGTTCTAGGTTCTAGTATCTGACTGTGACAGTACATCACAGATCAAAAGAAGAAACCCTAATGAGGTCTGAGAGATGGCAATGCTGCTATGATTGCTTTCACACACTGAGGCTTGCAGATGGCTCACAGTTCCCCCAGGGATTTACCGCAAGCCGCATAACCTACCCTCTCAGGGCGCAGGTTCTAAGGCCACTGATCCTGCATGACTGTGACGTCGTACCAATCATAGTAGTCTTCCATGGGCAAGTTTTCCAGAAACAATTCAGATCTGTCACGGTAGTAGTATAATTTAAATGTTTTTGAATGTACGTATTCTCAGTACTACAGTGTCACAGACTGTTGCATGAAAACCTGCCACAGTAATCTATATGACTAACATTGTGTGACCTGTTACGATTCCGAAATAGTAACTATAATGGTAAATGTTAGACCCCTGTGTCGGAGACTTCCCCATATATTGTGTTTCACCTCATATCCCCGTCTCCCTTGTGTCTACCACCCTCTCTCATACAGAACTTATGTAGTGTAGCGTGTCCTTGACCATGTTTATTTTTCATCCTTTTATATATGATAAAATTTTTATTACTAACCACCTTAAACTCTCGTGTCTTTGATTTGCTGCGTGATCGGATGAGAATGCACAATAAAATAATGACTACCACTTAACAGGAACATGTATGTAGACCATTTGTGGGGTCCAGCCTTTACTAAATAATGTCAGTCAAATTGTAATAGGTCACTACACTCCACACTAGTACTAGTATTAATAGGCGCATCAAACCTTTAAGTTCCAAGTGTGCTATCTAGAGTTGTATCATTATAGGCTCCACCTGGTTCTTGCAACGATTATGTAACTACTAAGTGTGAGTGAGTCACAAATCAAGGGTCCCATTAATGTTGTAGGGTACTAAGCTGGAGAAATAGGAGTCATATCTGTCTTTCTTGCTTTCCAGAGATACCTAAAGCAGTGAATTCAGTATACATGGGCTCCAGCCCGGTTCTTTATGACATACTGAACAGATTCTATTACCTACTATCAGTCATGAACAAGGGTTTACTGACATGCTAGGCACGACAGAGTTTCAAGTCTGAATGAGATCAGAGTCAATAACACATCAATGGACAACTCAAATGGGCACGATCATCAGGAGCATTACCATCTTCAAGGTTTTACTCAAATTCAAGTGGCAAGGCTCCGTATGGCGTACGTAGTATGTTTTTTGTATGGCTGATCGAGACTCGTGACTTTACTGACACTTGATGCGTATGTGTAATGCTTTACCGGCTGATGCCATAATTGCCAGCTATTTAACTCGCCTCTACTAGTAGTACTAACCATCTGACTCAGAATCATGGTGACTTCTGAGTCTTTCAAGCCTCAGTCAACTCCCGAGTCTTTCAACTTCATTGAATATGATCTTACCCAGCCTGCTACTAGTACTACTAGCAGACAGTGAACTATGCCGGCACCTCAGGAGCTCACCACGCATCGCTTGCACCCTTATTCTCGTGCTTCCAGCACTCATTCTTACCCGACTCAGAACTCATCTTCAACAGCATCTGGGAGCATAGTCTCTCCTGCAGAGAAAAAACGGAAGAAAGTATACATGAACGATGTAGACTTGGCCAACCATCCAGCCATCATATGGGCGCGCAGCCGTATGATTATGGATCTTGTAGCCACAAAAGGGTGGATGAAGAATGAGACCACGACAGAAAAAGAACTGATGAATATTTACTTGGGCGAAATCATTGCTCAGGCCAATTCTCTATTCCATCGCGGTAAGTGTCAAATTTTACAATGATCGTCACGGCATCAACTAACTAATATCACAATGAACAAGATATTCCAGCGACAAAGACTATCAAGAGTTTACTTAAGTATGGTGTTTCTCAATTTCGCAACCACCTTGCAGTAACAGCGGAGCACTTCATGCATCTCCACAATCTGGAACCAAAGCAGGAGGATAATCTATCCGATAGTGCCTGTAAAGCTTTTATGATGGCGCTCAGAACTCAGATCTTCGATTTGAATCAGCCATGGACGTACTTTTTACACAGGCAGGAGCTCACCGCGGACTCCATCATACTTCTTCTTTTTGGAAACATCGCTCTAGAAGAAACACATCTGGAAATATGGTATGGCAGCAAGTATTCGCCGTTCCGCAACATGAACATGAGGGCAGAAATCAAGACCACAATGCCTCTCATGCTTTCTGAAAGTGCTGCTGGAGTGAGTAACGTATACTGTCATGTGCAATTATAACTAACCGCTTCTGCATAATCATTCTTAGGCGCAGTGTGCTATCGATAGGGCAGTAGAAGGATGTTTGGCGGACTCGCATAAGGGTGTGCCGCACTTCAGTGCGAAATTATATGCCAGTCGGCAGGCTGTGTATCACAATGCCATTTTAGCGTCCTTGGCTGACCCTCTCCATAAGGAATCATTAGAGGCGCATTTTTTAGCTCTTCATCGAAGAGGTCTGTAAGTGACTTTTGCTATGATGGATATGGGAATCATGCTCATGCTTTGCAGCGCACTGACAGATACCACGTTTGGTTTGTCGATGCCATCACAAATTGTCTATGTGCCTACGACATGAGATGAGATAGTAAGGCTGCTCCCGCAATCATCGATGGCAGTGATGCAGATGCCTATCCAGGAGGGGTCACAGTACCTGACAGGTCATCATCACGCAGACCCGGCCCAGGGGACCTTGTCCATGGCCTATTCGGGTACAGGCAGCTTCATTGATGAGGAGTTGGAGTATGACCTTGAAGCAGACAAGAATTTGATGCCAGACACAATTTTGAACCAAGGGACATACAGATTTTTCTGAATGTCGTGCATAACAAAATAGGTGAGTCAGCTTATCAACTTCAATCATGCCGCAAGGTCAATTTCAGCAACAGGCTGTTTTTTGTAGCATATTAGAAGATAGGCTACTCTATGGATGTATTGAACTCGAGGTGCTCTTTCATTAGGGCAGAATATATTATAGCAACAGCAATGTTCGCCTATTCCCTACTCAGACATAAACTCTCTCCGCGCTTTATTGAACAACTCAGATAAGTAGTCTATTCGAGTCAAGGTTTCCCAGGAGCCTGTAGTAAGGGAGACTGTGCATAAACCTTCCTCCGACCCTGCCAACTGATGCATTCATATGCAGGACCAAAGTTCCCTTTCTGGATACAAGGGGTGCATTTTTGCGTGACTAGCATCTCCTTTTGTTGGTCCTAATGTACCCTAGGAGTGAAAAGACCCCCGTGCTCCAAGCCCTCTCTGAGGACGGTGCGATTAATATAAATCACTACATCAGCTGTGGGAACCCCACCAGCTCCTCTTGGATGTTACCATGTTTGCAATAAAGGCAACTTATTGAAATGAGACTTGCAAGTTTTCTTTCTCAGGGACTGTCTTGTTCCCCACATACGAGGAGCTTTACCAGCAGGTATGCTTACTCTTTGCTTATCTGTTCTCACTACCGAGGCGCTGACGTTTCACATTTGTAGCTGTATCACACATTTCCTATAAGCCATATTCATTATATTTCTAAACTCATTTTCTCTCCTGACATGTCTAAGACATCTCATATTCTAATTGGAAAAGAAGTCCATGACACAGAGGAGTATAACACTCGTATTGCCCCTTTACACAGGTGCTCGCCCAACCTACTGCTCAGGTTCTCTATCTTTGATGAGACTCCCCACAAAGCACTCAGCGCAATGGTCGAAGATTCTTGGGAGGTTCTTAATCCTTTGTCCTTCATGGCGATTCCTCCGCTTCCTACACTTTTGTCGACTCCTCCACCACCCAATTTGTCATCCACATCATCTTTCAATACACATTTCCAGGAGTTTCTATCATTCAAGGCAGCTCATCCACTGCCACCTTCTTCTAGACCACTTCCTACCCTTGAAGGTAGTTATCTTGCACCTCAAATCTCGCCTTTGTTCATTTCGCCACCACCACCTATCATATTCTCAGAACCACCTACTCTCTCCAGGCATCCCTCTATTCCAAGTCTTCCTTCTCTCTCGTATCAAGCAGGATCCCCTAAGTCATGTTGCTCAGTTGCCAAAGGGAAGTCGAAAATGGAAACTTTATTGACATCTTTCAGGAAAGATATTGATCATATCATACTTGATACTTTTGGCGAGTGCGATGCTTCAGCACAAGCCGATACATCTCATCGGCAGACCCCTTTTGGAGCAGGAGCATTCAATGAGGCTCCTCATGCTTCATCAGAGGCGTCATTCAACACAATGAACATCTCAATGGAACCTGTCTCATCACATTGGTGTTTCATCTGCAGGAACGAGTTTTCTGGAAGCTGGTATGGGTGTGTGAAATGTCCGTGGCACTATGTTGTAAGCACTTTCATTTGCTAGCGACATTTGTTTTGCTGAACTATCTGGTAGTGTCCAAGCTGTTTTTCCAAATCTGGTGCTATGCACACATTCAGTTTTGGGCCAACTCACGTTGTCCAGCAGCATGAAACTGTACCATCGATCGCCATTACACCGTCAGCCACGGAAATATCTGCAGAGTCTCAGTCTACCAGAACTGAGCTTGTTGGTGTCAGACATAAATGCCTGGATTGTCCTGGTAAGATTATATGATTTAATGTCACAACACAGTCCTCTTATATATTCTCCGTCCTGGACTATGATCTATGCATGCCCTGTATTGAGTCAGGTACTGCAGAGAGGCACAACCCGTTCCATGAATTCTTCGACATTGAAGTACCTGGGCGAGCGCTCGTTCATACGGTCTTTAGTGGAAGCGGGGAGTGTGATGTTTCCCCAAATAGTGGTAGTGCCATAGCAGATAGTCCTCGCACTCCCGTGGCGACACCAGTGAGCACCATAGAGACTATTTGTCATTGCGCGGCTTGCAACCTGTGTGACTCTCCTATTGTTGGTGATCGCTTCATGAGTCAGCTTTCTGCATCCCACTTTCTTACCACTCATGGTTACCCATGCGTCAATTGTCCAGGTAAAAGCGCACTTTTGGATAATCTTAGAGTGCTAATGGTGTTTTGAAAGATTTTGAGACTTGTGCCGACTGCTTCAAGTACGTATTCTATTACATAGCATGGTCAGCATTGACACTTTGGTGGTCAGGATTACTGGAGAGCAACATCCTTATCACAGCTTTTTGTGGGTGAGCAAGCCAAGCGACCTCGTGGTAATAATGTTCTTTTTGTGAAGAAAAACCCATCTCACAAATATTCAAGATGCGCAATGCAGTGGCCAACAGAACTACTCATTACGCGACGTGCGATGGTAAGTTCCATTCTATTGATTGTGAGCACCAAATAATCAGCTGTGTCATTAGCTTTCCGTGAGACTATTCGTGGTGTCCATTATAAGGTAATTGCCCATCAGGCTTCATTGATGTTCATGTTTCTGACACTTGCATTTTGTGTAGTGCATGCACCCTAGTTGTCCGGATTTCGACCTGTGTCAGAATTGCGAAGCTCTCCCTATCCCAGTCCACCCTTCTATCCATCCATTATTGAAGATGAAGACTCCAGACACAGTCATTCCTACCGTGTACAGAGTCGGGATGACCAATGTCATCCATTCTCGAAGGACATCTCAGGGGAGCACCCCTCCCGAGACTTTTAAACCTCGTCCTCCGAAATCTCTGTCCGTTTCTGTATCATGCACCTCCTCTGAGATCTCCATGAAAAAAGAAGAGGAGCCGTCTCTTGTTCCCAAGTCTCTGAGTCCCCTTGCTATATTAGCACATATGTCACGAAACGTTTCATCCATCTCTGATCCTGGCTGGCATCCAGCGCTGAACACAGTCTCTCAGTATTGTCATCCCGTTGGAAATATAGGCTATTCCGGAAATGTCACTATTGATACGCTCGGTGCATGCCTCTGAGTCAACGATGTCTTGACAATGATCTTTGTCATAGACCTTCAAGTACGTGACTTTATTTGGCTGCTGACCAGTAGCCTCATCAAAATCCACAGGATCTGTACTAACAACCTGTCTCAGAGCTCGTAGGATTCATCCCTGCAGTATGCCAAGTCAACCTAGTAGAGATCAACTTTGAAATTAGCAGGAGTACGACGAGTCAGGTCCTGATATCATTCATTGCAGTACGTGTCTCTCATTTTATGATTCTACTTGTCCTCATTTACCCCCAGAACAGAGTGCTTCTAAATGTAATGAGAGAAATCGTGCATATGGTGTACTAGAATCTCATTGCTATTCATTCCTAGTAACATGGATGTCAATTGCCAGAGGAGTTCTATTGGAAGATACAATATGTATTTGTAGAAAATTGTTTATATTGAACTGTTTGTCCGTTCTGCAGACAGTATAGTTGGAATTGACAGTCAAGGCTAAGGGAGATGGACGCCTAACTCTGTCCAGATAGACTCGTGAGTAAAATGAGCTATGGAGACCCTTTGACCGTCTTGGAATGCCAATACCTCGTGAGGTAGAATATGACCTAGCAAGAAAACAATGCTACCAGGCTCGTAATACAGCAGCAGTCTCAACCAGGGGATCCAAAGGTGTCCTTTCTGAAATGTACCTAGAGCTACTAGAGCTACCCAAGCTTTAGGAGGGTCTGTGCTGTCTGGGTGTAACGGCGTCTGACAGTTATATTGGATTGATCTTCCTTCCTACAGAAGGCAGTCGATGGCTTCCATCGCCTTGATGTGTGGATACTTCTTGCGCAGTGCACCTCGCAACTCCAGCATTGCTTGAAACTGTAGGGGATCCAACTCCTTCAGGGCAGAGTTCAATCGGACATTGAGAAGTGAAAGGTTGTCGAGTAGAGTAGTTTCCAAACTGAATTGCTTGGCTGATTTGATGAGATCTCTGGAGATGACAGTGTTTTTATTCTAATGTCTTGTCAATACACAAATTGGATAATAATGTTAATAACTTACTGCATGTCCCACAGCATGCCATGCGGTTACTAGTTTGACATTCCCTGCCATTTGATCCTTCACTATTTTATAAGCGGTCTTCCAGTCCCTCCCTTCTTTATCAGCTCCATCTCCCATCTGCAGTTTGACCACTTTCCCAAACTCCATGATGGCGGAATATAGCTTTTTTTGACCTCTTTCATGAATCACAGCTGGGAGATGTAACAGGATGGGGACCCCGTCGCTGCTGATAGCCATTCGGTAAGCTCGAGGTTCAAGCCATTCTCATTGCTCAGCTTCCTTTGATTGGTTCCAGTGGGCTGGTACTTTGTGGTGGTGGGCTCTTTCAAGCACCACTGTATGATACTCGAAGCTTTCAAAGACAACTGACTAGGGTTAGGTTGAGCTACATACTAAGAAGACAAAACAATGCCTGCCTGCATTTTCCCTAGCCTTTCAAACGGCCTTCACCATCTCCTTCTCAAGCTTTCTCTGGAATTGGTCAGCTTGTGAAGCCACACCACGCTTGAGTTTCTTCTTAGGAGGAGGTCCTGGTGCCCTCTCCCCTTTATCTATCTCCTCTTCTGTCAATACATCTTGTGAGAGATCTTCAGGGCCGAACACTTGAACTTTGAGATTGCTAGAATAAATCAACAATTACAAGTAAATTCAAGCTGGCAGCCCCATACCTGAATTTTTGTAAAATATCTTCTTTGGTCCAAATATCCCCATCACCATCTGCTCCACTGATCATATCACCTATTCCCTCAAGATCAAGCCCTGGAGGGCATCCCTCGAGCACTGTCTCAACAGGCATAGCTGCATTGCATATAGGGTGTAAGTACAAATCTAAAGGTTCAGACTCAGAAAAATAAACAAAGCTACTGCATGATGCTCCGATGATGCCTCCTGGAGGCCTGTCTTCACTGCAGTAGCCTACCAATCTAGTGCACCTCCTGGAGGCTTCCCAAACCGGCAGATTGAACTGGAAGAAATGAAAACACAAATGTACCTTGAATCTTCAGCTGCACAGTGTCAGCAGAAGAAGAAAGAAGGGAAGGTTTTCAAAGCGCTGGCTTACATCAGCCTTCCTGGTTGGTATTGCATACAGGTGAATCTCTTCGCCCTGATGTTGATCGCTACAACGTCATCCACCTGTTTATCCAGCGGCAGCTTGCGACACAAACTACTACTAGTTCTACGCCAGTGACACCACTACCGGCCTGCAGGAGATCAATGTTCCACATGAGTTTTACTCCAAGTTCTTCTAGATTATTGGCCAGACATGACTGAAGTAGCACAACACGTCGATGTGCTCAATAACATGGCTGCCCTCGTTGAAACAGACCTACGAGCTCTGTTCTCTTACTATGGCGAAGACCTGGATTCACCAGAAGGACCAAAGCCAGATGACTTCTTTGGGATGATCTGTTCATTTTCATCATCGTTACAGGTACGCATCGTTTATAGTTCCTGTGGAGTTATGATTCAATTTACCGGCCAGAAAGCCACTTTGGAAATCCATGATAGACAGAAGAAGGTTCCTGCCTTGGCTCATGGGAAGATGTTATCTTTGCCGCCAAGTAGCTCCGAAGAGGTAAGAGGACCTAAGTTGTACAGCTTTGCATTTCCATGGACCATTGCCACACAGATTGTCAAGGCACAACATGATCCCTCACACGACTTACCCATACCCTCTATGGAGTATTTGGCATCTATTGGACGCAGTAACCTGGAAGAAGCAATGCGCAGTTTGAGAGAAGGTCATAAGAGATGTAGACCTCCTCGTTCCATCACAGGTGTGAACAAGATATTTCTTGATGGATGACCCGACCTCTCGTAATAGTTGGCCTGGTGCTTTAATCCAATTTATGTGCCACTGGGATTGGAACTATACCAGAGCGACCACTGCAGCCAGGAGAACAAAGCACAGTTTCCTGGCTCCGTTAGTTCTGTTTAAGGTGATTCGGAACGAAATACGGGTGCTCATCTTCCCCCTCCACCATTAATTCTCGACAACTATCCCCATCTGTACCACAGATTGCTCTATCCCTTTCTCATCTTCACCGCCCCGCACGAGACAACTTCCTGAAAGTAGCCAATGGGTTTTGGCAATGTCTATGGATCCGCTTCAAGTGGTTTACAATATGTTCTTTTCAGATATCTCCACTTTCAAAACATGGTTCCTAATGAGCCAACCTCAGTGGATATTGGTCAGAACGTGAGTTGAAAATATCTGGTCTGAATATCTGATGACTTATCCTATTCACAACGACATTCTTTTCACCACTGCTAATAGTCTGCAATTGCAAGGTATGCGTCTCCCCTATGAAATCATACTATGCACGTCTCTCACTAGATATTGCAGAATATGTAGCTCGTGCCATAAGCATCTACCTCACCAGTGAGACTGGTGTCACAGTCATCTTTGAATCTGCTATAATTCCTAAATGGAAGGATTCTTGCATCTCCTTCAAAAATGTATGTCTCCCGCGGATCATTGTCTACCACCCGTCCACCAGTGCCAAAAACACATTGGACATAAAGCAGCCATTGGATTTGATGTCAGCAGCCACTTCGAGGGAGACCCGGGCCGTCATTTCCACGAAAATGCATGTGCGCAGGATAAGAAGTCGTGTATGATGTAAAGGTTATTCAGCTGAATAATATGGGTGCAACCATCCCCGAGATCAGTCTCAGCACCTACACTGATCAAAATAAAGTCGAAAGTGCTGTGAATCAAAGTCATCATGATGTCCCATTTTGCCTTGCTAACATCCCTATCTGTCTGCTGTACATAGGTTGAGATCGCTGTCCGCAATGGTTACCATCACCTTGATCTTGCCATGGTCTACCAGAATCAGCACGAGGTCGGACATGTGCTGAAGAAAGTCATACCATCTGTCATTACTCGCGAACAGCTTTTTGTTACTTCAAAACTCTGGAACTGCTCGCACCAGCAAGGACCAGCCAAGGCAGAGCTTGATGAGATGCTAAAGCAACTTGGACTCACCTATCTCGATCTCTATCATGCGTTATCACCGAGCTTTCCTTCATGTTCATGAACTCATATGTGTGACAGTTGTACACTGGCCTGTAGCATTCGAGCCTGGAAACAGTCTTAAGCCTTTACATCTGACTAAGGAAGGAGAGACACACTTGGACCTTAAGACTTCCCTTGTCGACACCTGGAGAATGATGATCAAGCTGAAGGAATCTGGCAAGGTAAGTCCACAGCGTTGATGGTAGTGTAGTCATTGAGCCTTTGTATTTACTTTTCGATAGGTCAAATCTATTGGCGTTTCCAATTTCATGATCGAGCACATCCAAGGCTTGATTGACGCTACTGGCGTTGCCCCTGTGCGTATAATAACCTAGTTCATGTTACACATCATGCAACTAAATATATCTAGGTTGTTAACCAGATCGAGGCTCACCCTCTGCTTCCTCAAGATGACCTCGTTGCGTACTGCAAGCAAGTTGGCATTCATATCACCGCTTACAGTCCGCTAGGCAACAACCATGCGTGCTCTGCTTGGAGGATGCTGTGATCAAAGGCGTTTGCAGAGTACTAGGTCAGTATGCCATCTTTGTCCATCGAACATCAGCTTGAACTGAAGTTGGTAAACAGATCGTTGCTCTGTTTTTTAGGACCCAGAAAACCCACTTGACCCGGCTGCATTCCGTCATGTTGGTCGCCAAGGTGACTTTGAGATAAAGTCTCTACAGCTCAAGGACATCCCTGTGACCATGTATCAACCGGGCGATTTTAGGCCTTATACTGCCTCAATTTTTCATGCAGACATAAGAACTTTCTGGACACAATAGCTCTTCTATGACTTTTTGCGTGCTGAAAAACATCGTAGGGCAGTTTGATAAATGTCTATTCAGTTTGCACAAACCTCAAAGCATTGGCTGAACTACTGAACAGGATCCCAAGGATGGCAAATGTTCATGGATGGTAATGTGGATTGACCCCTATATCTGGTCAGTTCTGACACATTAATTATAGTCTAGGATTCGCATTGATGGCATCAATATTGATCATATGCAAAATTCCAGGACATTGGAAGGTGGTCCCTTGTTGTGGATAATGTCTGGCAAAGTTGATGCAGTACTAGATATAAAACGCAGAAGACGAATTTGCATTGAATGCCATTCTCGGTGAGTTCACAGATGCCATCATCACAGCGGCTACTGCCTCTCTGCCTGTTGAGAAAATGCCGGGGCAGCAAGAGCTCGCACAACCACCTCTTACTGCACCTATGACTGATAACGAGAGCAAAGCCAATGAGGACTGTGAGTATCTTTCTGGAGTCTTCACAATTCCACTCAAAACTAACATAATTGATAGTCTATTACGTAACGAGGCACAAGCGTGGGAATCAAAGATCATTTATTGTTTATAGACAAGTTCCTAGACGTGATTATTCTCAACTCATCTGGCCTGTTCCTTTCGTGATTGATCATCATGCCGCTGCTCGTCAGTCCATGCGTTCTCAATTTGATAACATCACTCATTCACAGACTCAGACACTCGATACTCAACGTCATTTTGTGAATCATTGGTCACGCTCTTTACTACCAGGCGAGTCTTGCCGTAAGTTGTCTGTCCATTTTTAGTAACCCACGGTACTACCTGGTACTACCTGACTTTCGTGTCTTTAGGATGCTGCATTGTCATCATGCTTAAATATGCACTTATGACCTGGACAGCCCATCAATATAAAATAGGTTCATGAAATTCCTTACCCTCATCTCACACCTCTCTCCATTACCTTCCACTAGATTTGTTGTCTCTCTCTCGATGTCGCAACCTAACTCGGAGGACAGCATGATGCTCACCGAGGACCAGCAGAATGGCAGCAACATTCATGAACCATCCCTGGGCCAAGCACAGCCAGCATTTGTGGAGGCTCGGCAGCGACGAAAGATTGCAGAACTAGAGGGGAAACTAGAGGCTCTCGAATCAGGACGTACAGGAAAAGAAAGGTCTGGTCACCATTGGTATGTTGAGTTGCGGCTTTGCTCACAGAACTCATAGGCAAACGAACTACTATCTGGCTCAAGGAAGAGGCTTCAGGCGTGTCATCGCTTTGTTTGACAGTATCAAGGACCTTGTCTCTGAAAACAACAGAAGGTACGACGACATCAATGACGAGGATGCTACTCTTGAGTGAGTTTTATCGCCTTTGGAAGTCACGTTGGGCGTACTAATTTATTTGTTTATATAGTCAAGAGCGGCTGCTAACAGGGTACAACATCCTTACAAGAACTTTACTCTGGCTTTTAAAGACGACTTCTGGTATGGAGCACAATGATTATACACACATGCTAAAAACGGTGCGCTTTTACGATGGCAACGATCGCCTTTATTATATTGAGGATTTGTTAAGCTTAGGCAGGGTGCTGATAGTGCCCGAGGGGATGATACCGTGAAACTCAAGGCTCTTGTTGCAGACTGGGTCAATCAAGAATTCAAGCCAAATCCCCCATTAGATTCCGACAACAAACATTGCCAAGGCTTCATCAGTGATGTATGTGGTAGTCTACTCTGCCTGGCCGAGCTTGATTGGTACAATCCTGCGTAAGTAGCGCATTTGAGATCTTCAACTAATGCTAACTATTCACCAGCGTAAAGGCTGGGATTCGAGATCGCTCTGAGGGTCATATCGTAACAGATCTGTCTTTTCCTGCATTTTTGTATGACAAGTACACGGCCGATTCCAACAATTTGGAGGAAGGTCTTTTCAAGGGAAAAATTTTATTGCAGGTTTGTAGCGTCCGAGTTGGTCAGGAATGATCTCACTGTCGTTCTCAGGGCTACAAAGCAGTGTTCACGTCTCCCTCTTCCGCAAAAGACATCCAGAACAACAGACGCGCGAAGAATTCATGTTCTGGGATCAAGGTAAAAAAACATGTAGCGCAAATTATCAAAATGGAGAAAGTTACTCCTCGTTCGATTGCTTACATTGCCTGTCAAGTAAGCCATCATTGCAGTGTTTATTGTGATTGATTATAGATATGATTTGGTAGGTCAGATTTGCACTTTCATCTGTTACCTTGTGGCAGTCTGTCGACGGCGACTTTGACTACATTCAATTCTGGTGGTCCATCGTAGATTTCTTTGAAAAGCCTCCCGGTCGAGAAGCGCAACGCAGGGTCAACAAACTTTTGGAGTGGTGGACTAGGTACGGTATTTATACTTCAACGAGTCTCAACTGACGTCAAGTCATTCAGGAAAGTTTTTGGCAGGAGCCACTGCGAGGACCTTAGCAACACAGCAAAAGCAAATATGTCTGTGAATGCTCTTGCGAGGCAAAGAGCACAACTCGATGATGCCGCTTTTGATTCAAACTAGGGACTATCGTATATATTTTACCCAGTTATTTTCAAGCTCCCTGATTGTAATAATTTGCACCTAATGTTATGACGCAATAATAACACTTGCCTGGTACAACATATTGAGAGACTGAGGATCATTGTCATTGTGTAGCAGAATAGAGCCGCACGTAAATTGAATAGCCTTGTGATTATAAGAGCTATATATAAGATACATAAATTTTACTGACCACAATGGTATGGTTAGATTCGGAAGCTTGATTTTCGAGGTCCTAGATGTGCACCCTGCAGAGGGGCCGTTTGTGTGCACATCTAGGACCTCGAAAATCAAGCTTCCGAATCTAACCATACCGTTGTGGCAGCCATTCACCTGTTCATGGCAGGGTGATACTTAACCATGTCTAACTATACACAGTACATTTTGTAAGTTTGTCTCGGAGCCACCAACATGAAGCTT
>MU172343.1:174935-209876 GCA_016695485.1 Suillus hirtellus
CGATGGCGCTTGATGTCCTCATCAAGATCAGATATGATTTCCCGCTTCAGGAATCTGCTTCGAAGGCTTTTTGCAAGATTTTTCACAAACATCGCCGAAAGACTGGGGTGGATGGAGGAGTATGCGACTCAATAGCCTCGGTTAGTGAATGCAAGATAATTACTGCTAATCTCGCTGTGAAAGGTGTTACATGAGCGCAAAATGGAGTAAGATCGCAGGCAATACACACTTAGGGAGCTGAAACTGCAGTACTTGTACACCGAAGCCCTGCCAGGGCAAAGGAAATGATATGGTGAGTGCTCAGCGATCCCTAGAATTTAAAGGCGAGCTGCAAGGCCAAGGTGAGGTTGAGGCTCTGTTAGAGAACTACACGAGGCTGGGGCGTTGCAGCCTGCAAAGTACGTATGCAAGTTGCAAGTTGAATACATGAAGCCGCACTGCAGCTGCACATCGGGTCAAAATCTCATCTAAAACAACACGAGGGTGACATGATGAGTACACTGGCCTTCAATTACATACTACTAGTATGACTTCGGAAATATCGCCTACGTATCTTACCATCAGTTTACTTCAAGCACGAGCCCTTGCCAAGGAAAAGGCATCCAAAAATATGCGAGGCCTGATAGAAAGCACTAGTGCTAGGCCTTCACCGTGCCCACTCTATTGGCGATGTAAAACAGTTGTCCAATCGAGATTCGAGCTTGGACTCTTAGAGTTCATTTGTGGTACTAGCATGATGCTCGATATTTGATTTAGTAGAAGGAGACTCGAACGTACGGGTACCATGAAGTAAGTATGCCCAGATCATGGAGGCTGTGAACACTGAACGTTGAACAACAGGACACGCCTACATACAGCGGAGGCGTAATCATCCGCATGCCATGTGACCTAATACAGTCGTTTGCATAATGGTTTAGACAACCAAACTAGACTGCTGACAGGTTCCTTCCCAGCCGCGGTGTCGAGAGAAGAGGGAGTCATCCGAGTACAAAAGAAAATAGAAAATAATATTATAAAATCACGTGCACATTGAGATTTCCAAATGCAGCCCAAACCTTATCCCTCGTTCTCTCTCCACAGCGGCTGGCAGAAAACATTTGTAAACATTGTTCAGCCACCGAAGCAAACCCTTCGGACCTTGAAAATCAAATGGCAACTTTGAAAACTGAACTTAGGGTTTAAATATTTTAGATTATGTAACATTACCTTATTCCAAACTCGGTGACATCAATAATTGATCCATGGTGCCTTCTCTTGCTTTAATTCGTGTGTGGACAGAGTAGGTATTTGGACGCAGGGCTTGCCTTTGGCAGCTCAAAGTTGCTGAAGCTTTTCTGCTCCGAGATTGTGATATCATTTGCATTGCTGGGTGTTACAGTGAACTGTCACATGACCTGGCGTGAGCCCCCAGCTACCAACCTGCCCTCTGCCAACCGCACGGCAATGATAGAACACAGGAACTGGACCAAGCCCAGCAGGCTTGATGTAGAGGATACGCACCTAGCCCGGAAAGCTAGTGACGACAGGCCAAAGGCCCTTGACGATGAAGAACTGGACCATAGGTCCATGACGACGAAGACAGGCTGATCAAGGCCTTATGACGATAGAAGATAAGCCAGAAGATGCCAGGCTTAGGTAAGCATTCTGGAACGCTTACAAGATAACGACTAGAACATTGGTGAACCTTGGAGAGCTGACAAGAACCATGATACCATATGACGACATAGATCTAGAAGGTCTATTAATGGTTATCAAGATAGAAGGCAAGCCTCATGGTTGCCTCATGTACTGATAGAAGAACTGCAGAAGGGCCGCAGCAGATAGAAGTCCGACCTTGTGTAGGTTATCTCTGACTCGATAGATAGGCAGATTAGAACCCAGCTTCAAGCTGAGCCTAGATATGATAGAGTAGACTTATAAGTCAGAAGACTAGAGTAGATGTTCCTTACTTTAGTCTTACTCGGACCAGACCCCAGAACTAGTATTCCAATCCTACTTGGTTTACCAGACCCTACGATCCATACCTTCAGAAGGACTTGAGACCCCTTCTGCCTGTATTCTGCGATAATAGTCAACCACCGTTCGACTTAGTAACCTCTGCTCTTTTGTAGAGGCGACCTCAACGACTTCGACATACCAGACGTTGCTTGTTTGCAACTACTGTCGATTGAACCACCCGAGTTCACACACAACGACATACTGTTGTAACACTGGGACAGGGAAGGGCAAAACTTTCACATTCTGGATGCCTCTACTATTTGATTCCACCAGTGTACAAGTTGTGATTACTCCTTTGAATTTACTTGGCGAACAAAATGTCATGGACCTCAAAAAAGCGGGAATTATCTATATTTTTCATACCAGCATCATTGTCGCACTATATTGAGATGTGAGGCATTCAGCTCTCAATATACAATCACCAGTAATGCCTTCTATAACACCTTCTAGGTCATCTACTTGAGCCCAGTATTCTGAATCCTCAGCTTCTTGCACATCCAATACCAACACTCTGATCTCCGTGTGCCCTTTGCTTTTGATTTTTGTGACTTGAAGAGCTCTCACAGACAAGAGGGAATCAAGCAGGGCCCATAGCATTGGTGCCTCTTCCACGATCTGTAGAGCCATATCATCAATTTTGAAGCCCTCTATTTGCTCAGCTTTCACATCCACAGCGCTAAAATGTGACCCATTCTCCACTTTTGCGAGCTCTTGAACCTCCCTTGCACATTCTGCACTAATGGCATCCTTGGCCCACCCAATTAAAGGGTTATATAGATTCTGGTGTCACAATAAGGTGCAGATAATGTTACCTATGTTGGCCAGAAGGTCAACAACTGCAGGGTGGTTGGCAAATTGTGGTACTGTGTGTTACAGTGACTGTCACATAACCTGGCGTGAGCCCCCAGCTACCGACCTGCCCTCTGCCACCGCACGGCAATGATAGAACATGGGAACCGTACCGAGCCCAGCAGGCTCGATGTAAGAAGACATGCACCTAGCCCGGAAAGCTAGTGATGAACAGACGATGGGCCGAAGGCCCTCGACGATGAAAGAACTGGACCTTGGGTCCATGATGACGAAGACAGGCCGAGACAGGCCTTATGACGAATAGAAGATAAGCCGGAAGATGCCAGGCTTAGGTAAGCGTTCTGGAATGCTTACAGATAACGACTAGAACATCGGCGAACCTCGGAGAAGCTGATGATGACGATGATACCCTATGACGACATAGACCTAGAAGGTCTATTAACGGTTATCAAGATAGAAGGCAAGCCTCACGGTTGCCTCATGTATAGATAGAAGACTGCGGACTGCGCTGCAGCAGATAGAAGACCGACCTCGTGTAGGTTATCTCTGACTCGACAGATAGGCAGATTAGAACCCAGCTTCAAGCTGAGCCTAGAATCGATAGAGTAGACTTATATAAGTCAGACGACTAAAGTAGATGTTCCTTACTTTAGTCTTACTCGGTCTACACCAGAACTAGTACTCCAATTCATACCTGGTTTACTAGCCCCCACGATCCGCACCTTCGGTATTGGTTTAAGACCCTTTACTGTCTGTAACTCGCGACCATAGCCGACCACCGTCTGCTTAGCAACCTCTGCTCTTCTGTAGAGGCGATCTTACGACTCCGGCATACCAGATGTTACCTGTTTGTAACTACTGTCGGTTGATACCATCCGAGTTCGCACGTGATGTACCATCGTAACACTGTGAGGATCGTGATGAGGAATTGTGAAAGACTTCTGTCTCCATCAAACATATCGAGGATGCTGCAGTATGTTTCCATATGGAGTATAGATTAAATATTTAAACCCTAAGTTCAGTTTTCAAAGTTGCCATTTGATTTTCAAGGTCCGAAGGGTTTGCTTTGGTGGCTGAACAATGTTTACAAATGTTTTCTGCCAGCCGCTGTGGAGAGAACAAGGGATAAGGTTTGGGCTGCATTTGGAAATCTCAATGTGCACGTGATTTTATAATATTATTTTCTATTTTCTTTTGTACTCAGATGACTCCCTCTTCTCTCGACACCGTGGCTGGGAAGGAACCTGGACTGCTGATATGTTTGGTTGTGTTTCTGGAACAAACATGTTACATGTGTCACGCTAACACTGTGTTCAGGATTGAAGCTCTCGCGACGTCGCTGAATGAAGGATGATGCAGGGCGCTGAGCGCTGTTGCTCATGACCGTGTACTGTCCATGGAAGCTATCTCTGAGTAGCGCAACAATTTTTACCCATGTTTACCTGATACCAGACAATAACATGTTCACACAGCTGCATAGACGTTGCTGCAGGCGTCATCAGGACAATGCTGAGACTTAGGTAAATCTAGTTATATTTGATAAGTCTGCACAAACAAAGTACCTTTGGACTAACCTTGTTAATGCTTGACAATGAGATACCACATAGTTATTTGATGTCTACTCTCTATCACTTGGCTGTAAGATTGAGGACTTTTGGTATGGGCCTGCTTCTGTCTACCCTTTGGGCAATATTTAAATATAAGTTGATCATCCTACACCTTTGGTTATCCACCTCTCAATTTGTGATGATGATATTGGATAACTATATCACATAACAACTGATATTTACTCAATGGCTGCTCTGTATCATCTGGCTGCAACATTGAGGACCTTTGGTATGGGCCTGTTATCACCAGCCCTTCTGGTGATATTAAAGTATAAGTTGATCATCCTACACCTTTAGTTATCCACCTCTCAATTTGTGATGATGATATTGGATAACTATATCACATAACAACTGATATTTACTCAATGGCTGCTCTGTATCATCTGGCTGCAACATTGAGGACCTTTGGTATGGGCCTGTTATCACCAGCCCTTCTGGTGATATTTCAGCCTAAGTTAACCATCTTGTATCTTTGGTTGTCCACCTCTAAATGATCGATAAAGAGGTTGTATGACTATGTCATGCGACCATGGTACAGTAATTATTTTATGATCAGGAAAATGTGCTGTCCCCTGTAGCATGTGGGCCAACTATGTTATTGTGTTGATAGCACTTCTACATATTTTATATTTCCAATTGGTGACAATGCTATGTGCGCACTCTACTCGAGCCCCTTTCATCTTTGGCTCAGAATCGTCTGCAGACGACACTTGTAATAATTAAAATATACTAGTCAATGATCCTGTGAGTCTGCCCCAAATATGCGAGACAACACGCAGCCCTCTTAAAGGGAAGAACTCAGGCGTCGCCCCATTCAGCTACAAAAACTCTTCAGTAACCAAGACTACACCAAACCACTGCTTCGCTATATCGCACGAACAAGAAGGCTGGAACAAGTTTTTGGAGAGGTAAACCCCCCAATCCAGAGACGAAGAAGAGAACGTAGCCTGATGAAAACTGCACCATCTCTACCACCATCCCACACACCTTCAGTTGGCGTAATTGTCCTCGCAACTGCCTGGACCAATAGAAAAGACCCTCGCACACCTGAGCACATATATAAATAGTTAAATAGCGCATGTATTGTCTACTATAGGGCTCTGCCCCACCGGACAATAAACAAGAATCAAAAAAAAAAACTAGTCAATGAAGAACAGATGAAAGAAAAAATAATAATGAATAGACTGCCCATCACCCAGCCGCCTTTAGCCTACTTATTCAGATCAGTCATCTTCAAGATGGACATACGGTGTCACCCCCGCACGTAAACCATACCAAGCCAAGGGGCTTAAAATGGTTGTCACAACAGCTAGGCAGCAGGCACATGTAATGAGAGCAGGTTTGGAGTGCTGGGCATCTATGAAGGCACTCGCAAGGAACCCAAAGCTGGACCATGTGATGCTTTTCTCCCTGTAAGTAAACACAAGCGACAGACCAAAAGTTGACTTGCCTCATCATACAAAAAAAATGGGGTGCGCTGAGCACCCCAATAACCACTGTCATCCCCTGATCCAGGTAATAGGCCTAGTGAACTGTATGTTAGACTTTAGCAACTGAAAAATGAAATAAACAAACCGCAAATCGCAAAGATTTCAATTTCTTGCTGAAGCATTGTGCGAACATGCCTGCAAACAGGCAGCCCACACAGAAAATGATAGATCCTTTCAAAATAGACTCTGCAATAAGTCCAGTACCGACACCTTGCACAGCAAGGAACCCGGCGTCAATTGCCATGATGACCCCTGCCTGCCACAGAGTATTAAATGACAGAATCCTCTATACTCTGAAAGGCTACTTACTAAGGTGATTTGTGCGTTGTTCTGGGTGTTAAAGTCATCAATGAAGTTTTTAAGATCAAGGTAATTGACCAGGCTGTCGACATAGATCTGCTTGAGATGTTTGCAAACCAAAACTGGAAGGCTGAACATAGCAACTGTGAGCATGAAAGGAAAAGGTCCCCGCATTTTAGTCTCTGAGCCCATTGAATGGGTTTGTAATAGGTGAGCTTCGGGTTGGCCAAAATAGTTCAGGTATTGATGATGGCCTGTGTTATTACTCAGCAACAATGTCTGGTAAGATACAGAGACCACCGATGAAGCAAGTGATATAGTCTACCTGTCATAAATGAAATAAGGATATAGTTGTAGATTTTTATAAGCTTACAAACCAAGCAACGCAACACTCAGTTCTGTTATGATTCCTTCAGGTCCTGCAAGATCATCTGATATCCGGTCATCAAGGTGCAATAGAGCAATGCATGGGAACATACTGAGACTGGCTAATCGGCTGATAATTTTCTCCATTGTCTCCCTGTTGGAAAATATAGTCGCTGAGGTGGAACTTTCTAATGTTAATGTGTCTATTGTTCATTCAGGTCAGGCTATTCAGTGCTGCATGCTATAGAACTCACCTGCATGAAACCAATCAAGTTCAGTGCGCAATTGTCATAGAAGAATGCGATCCAACTTGAAGTCTTGGGGAAAAAACTCTACATGCTTCCTGTTATGCGGTTTGTGAATGAATCATACTATGCCACCATTTACGATCGCTTACCAAAATTGAGCCTCAAGCTCGAGTCCTGCACGATATTAAAGGTCAGGTAAAGACATGAAAGGGTCACATATGTTTATGATTCCATTGATGGGCAGAGTCACATTCTCTGAAAAGAAGGGTTCCATCTAAGGGTTCCAGCCAGCCAATTATGCATGCCTCCAGCGCCACCAGATAATAAAGGTAGACATCCCCATCCACATTCTGAGTCCTCATTGGCTCAGTGACCAAAATAAGATCTCCCAGTACTCGGCCTCGTGTTACTTCGATCCAAGCTTCGAACTTATCAATGCAATCCTGAGAGCAATCTCTTATGTTCAGTCCAGTATATGTGTTCTAAATTCCAAAAACGTAAGTGTAATGTGTACATGCAGTCAGTACTTACCCTTGTCCTATTGTAATAATAGGCAACTCCAGATGGATGAACAAACTCCTCCCATTCCCCATAAACCTCATTCCTGCCAACGTTAGAGTCAAAGTGCTACTGTTATAGGGCAAAACCGACTTAAGAAGGTCGAATTGCAGTCCCTGTACTGTAAAGTCTGGGCCTAGAAGTGGCACCCTGCATATGATAAAAGTCAGCTTGGATATGTAATGTCAAAGTAACGGATACTCACCGTCTCACTTTTTGGGCATACTGCCCCAACTGTGTCGGCCAGGCAGGAGTACTGCGGTCCAGTGGAACTCTCTTCTGTTATAGACATCAATCACAATCTGAAGCACAGGATGAGAAGCTATTATTGGACATACCGGCATTGATACTGCTATGATTTATGTTTATTAGGGATTGGAGAATTGGGAAATCAACAGTAAAGGGTAAGTAGAGATACAAGATCATGGCAGCGCATGAAGTAATCTTACCAAAATGCACAAAGCTTCATCAATCGTAGTGTTTGACTCCGATGTGTGGTGGATGGGTTTGTTTATTTGTCGTTGTGTTGGCTGGCAGGCCAACACTGCCGGCACTAAGATAGTAAGTACTACTAGTACTATAGAGTTACGACCATAACTTCAGGGGTCACGAAGCTATTTTGGTAAAATAACATAAAAAAGACAAACATTCGCTGTAGACAACTGATTAGTGCAACCAAAAATCATTATACAAGGTGTTTGCAGTGCGCCTGCGCTGTCCTCTCCCGAAACCAGGGATCTCTTTGTTTCCTCTCCTCCCTTGCCCATGTTCAAAGCTTCAGCAACCTGAGCATGTCCTGCAACTTCCAACTCATACACCTCCACCTCATTATGTGTGATAAGTGAGCCATTATCATCGACACTGTAGCCTGCCGGTGGGTCCTGGCTGCCGCCATCTGCAATATGCTGTAAGATGGCCTCAATTGCTACATCACTTCCATCCAAGGCATCAGCATTGGCATCATCTGTGGATGCTGGCTCTTCATCTGCATCTGCGACACCATGCTGCTCCTAAAGTTTGTATTGGTGAGTCGAAATCTTCGTCCAGAGGTCTGGCTTGTTCTTCTGCATGTCCTGAAGTCATTGCAAGGCCTCACGGCTCGTAAGGCCATCAAACGAGAGGTTAAATGATGGACCTGCATGGCAAGATGCAAAAGCCTGGAATATGAAGCTGTGGACAAAAGAACATCTCCATAACAACCATGAAACCATCATCGTCTGCAGACTCTCGTCTCTTTTTGACCCAATCCCATACAACCCACCACATACTCCGAGCGTTCATGACCTGCACCATAGAGTACCAATATGGTAGCACCCAGAATGGTAGTGGAGTTGTTGGGAATGCTGTGTGAATAATGGAACAGCACCCATCGAACCATGCTTGTCCGAACAGTTGCTGGGGCTCTGACAAGAGTGCGAGGGATGGGATAGGATGCGGTAAAAAGTCCTTGGGAGGCTCCGAATCAGGTAAAGTGTGTTCTTTGGAAAAAAATGTGGGAGCCAATCCTTTGTCGATATCATTGAGTGTGAAACTGATGGGAAGGTTGAGCAATGTGTCCACAGAGAGAGCTCGGGAAGGGATGGAAATGTGGATCCATGGTGGCATAGATTGAAGGTGCTTGATCTCATTCTGGATGACTTTTGGGGGACCTGTCTGAGGAAATGAGTGGCCAGATCAATGATATCCCAAGGCTGAGGTGAAGGCTCCCTAAATTCAAGGTTTAGATGCATTGGTTTGTGATTCGTTCGCCTCCAAGGTTTCTTATCTGTCTCTGAACCGATGCCAATGCTATCACAGTTGTGTAAAGACAAGCCATCAACCCTGGCTGCTGACTCTGCACATGCAAGTGGATGCCATTCATGGTTAACAATGTCTACCTCCTCCAGGTCTTGTTCCTTGTTTTCCAGTGGCGGTGTTAGGATGCATGCACTCGTGCTGTCAGTGGTAGGTATGTGAGTGAGTGATGGGCTGAGTGGCAGCTGTTCAGTTGAAATGTCCCTATGCTTCACTTCAAAACTATCCAAATTTTCCAGTTTGACCTGCTCTGCCCCTGAAGTTTCCTCATTGGCCAAGTCCATGTGAGTCCACGAGGGTGCATGAGAGATGTGTAGCTGTGCTGGAGCAACGAGGCTGGAGGAAGAAGACAACTGCAGGTTGTGAGTTGTTGACTCTGTGGATGAAAGAATCTGTTGAGAATGTGTATGGGATGTCGATTCATCATTCATGGGAATTTCAAGAGATGTCATGACTTGTCAATGTCGCATTGAATATGCAAGGTTGAGGAATGCTGAGGCTGGCTACTTGCAGGTGTGAGTCAATATAAAAGACTGAGCAATAACGCATGAGATCCATTCTGATGGGTCAAAAATGATGGACATGCTGAGGAAAGGTCAAACTCACATGTGATGCAGCTGCCTGCCTTTCATATCCATTGGGAAAATGCCCACGTCAGACAACCCAAGGCAATGACCTGAGGATCTTTCGGTCTATGTCAGCACCAAAAGGAAGAGGGAAGGTGGTTGCAAACCCATATCAGTCACAGTTGGGATGAAGCTAATTTGGGTGTGTCACATGTCACAAGGGGCTGAAGGCATGGTTCAATGGATATATATGCACAACCTCAAATACTTACTGTTGACATAGGTCGGAAGAGGGAACAAGGGAGATGTTCCTTTGAATGTTAGGTTGAAGATATCGGTGAGATCTCTCGTAAGTTCTATATGTTGCTGTTGATCATCGCCAACAGGAACGTGGATGGCTCTTAGCAGCACATCAGTCATGCCAAAAATGACCACCATTAGAAGGCCCACTTATAAACAAGTACGTCCATGGCTTGTAGCACAGGATACATGAATGGACCAGCGTTAAGCATCAACTCATCCACTTCATCCTCTGAGCTGGAATTTCGTGCCGCAGCTAATCTTGACTTGAGGAACGTAAGAATTGAATTGAATGTAATTATGCTTGGAAGACCATACCTTCCAAGTCGTCATCCGGCGCAGTTTCCCCATGGGCGCTATGCAGCTTAATATCCAGGAGAGTTCAGTATGGTGAGGATTCCAGGTACTGTTAACCAATAGGCTGGTGGGATAGAGCAATTAAATACATGGTCCTGGTGAAACAATATTGACCGGTTAGGGTCAATGCCTATGGCAAGTAAAACAGCCAGCATATCATTTTTGCAGCCAGTAGGGAAGCAGGATCCTGCGGAAGGGTCAATGCATGCCATCCGACAATCAAAAACAGCAGTTTGTCCTCAGGCTCAGCAGACTTTTGCAGCTTGACCCAGTTAGACAGTGCGCCTAGGTAGTTCCCTAGCTATTACTATGTAAGTTGTTCCATGTCAAAAAAAGAATATAATCTTACATGAGGGATGCCAGTTGGTTGAATACCAGAGAGTGTCACGCGTCCTGGGCAGATCTGGCAGACACGTTGGGGAATGATCATGTGTGATGAGCACCAAGAAAAGTATTTTAAACTCCAATTGTCATTTCATGATGAATACAATTAAACTGCGCCTGGGATCCTTTCAGGAATTCTCTGCGACATCGTGTTTCAATGTTCCATGAACTTGGCTCTCATAGGCTTTGGCGACCTGGGTGACATCACTGTCTGTGCAGGCAGCGAGGATAGCAAGTAGATTTGAGGTACTCGGGCGACCCTGAGGATCATAAGTAATGCCCTGAATGGAGTCTGTGACAGCAGCCCGAATTTTCAATTGGATCTGGGAAGTGTTATCAGTGAGCAAGATGCGAGACTGGACATTGGGCAAAGATTTTGACATCTTGGATGTTGGGTCTTTGAGTGATAAAATCTGCTTTGATAGGGCTACGAAGCTAAGGGTGACATAGTCACATCCGAAAGGGTGCGAAGCGGCTATGGTCATAAATCTACAGTACAAGTATATGTAATTCAATGGCCTTGTGTGGGGTGAATACTATGAGCAAGTATCTGCCAGTGGTCCCACTATCTGACATGTCATAGCTTTCGAGCTTAAAATACCATTAATGAATTCCCTAACCACTGTCAGGGTTCATAGTCATACTTGTGCTGAACAAACATATCATCTAACTCCTCCACAACCAACTCAGAACTCTCATTTTTCTCCTGATCAAATAACTCTCCTTCTTTGACACCTGTGTGATCATCCTCTGATCCATCCTCCAGCTCGTATTCATTTCCACCAACCTGTTCATTGCAGGGGGCCTCATCTAGACTGGTGGGTTTGGGAGGAAGACCAAGCACCTCCTCATGAGAATAGACATGCCCGACCCCTAGACCATAATGAAATTGCATCAGCATGTCCCGATCAACAAATCTACGTTATGAATCAGTAAAGCAAAGGTTAAGAAGGTTGATCATATGCACCTATTGACAAGATATTGGCACCAATCACTTTTATCGCTGGCCATGCCCGACAAGCCCTTTCCATCATTGTGTCGCATTCCCTTAGAGAAACAAGGGATGATGTGAGCAGCTCTCATAACATCAGCTGGACTTAGAAACCCAAAGGCATCTTCGCTATCTAATGCAGGAAAACAAAGGCAATCCAAGGCAGTCCTGTGAAGGTCAGCATGCCTGATTGGTGCATACCATCGTACAAAAAGAAATTCCATTCTAAGGGCAGTATGATAGGGGCTGCCAGTATACACAATGTTGACATGGTGCACTCCTAGCACCCTGGCATAGCGATAGTGGCCATCATCACTAGTGCTGTTAAGAACCATGATGTCATGGTGTGAGGTGTTGGGATTTATGACATCTTGATCTCGTTGTGTGTTGTAAGTTGTGTAGTTGAAATGAGCGATGTTATGGTGATAGATATGATTGTGTTTGAAGAGGACTTGATCTGTTCCTCCTTGATATGAGTCACCAGGTTGAGATACCAGGATGCGCAAAAAAAGATGCTCTTTTAGGCATGAATAGTAATTCTATAATGAGAGCATGTTCAGCTATCAATGAATCATCAGTAGAAAAAACGAACCTGCATGGCTGGATTACCTTCATGCAACTGCAGGTAAGAGCCAATGTCATTATTGACCTTCTCACTCACGCCAATGTGGTGGTGTACATGGGGTTCATAAGCCATACTATCTGGTGCTTCACTAGGTCTTGATTTTTGAAGATGACTCTTGATATGCCTAATACAGGTTTGGTGACGCTCAATTTGAGTGAGCTGACATATAAATAATTTCCTATCTGTTCTAAGATATCACCTCTTGCTGGTGCGGTGCTCCAATTCACCCTGTCCAAATATTTCAGATGATCAGTACAGCTGCAATTGTCAATGCTTACTGGTTCTGTACTGTAAGAATCGGTTGTTCCAAATTGTCAAATACAAGACATGTAGTCTCCAAGAGCGTGGATCTTGTAAGTCCGCAGGTTGAAGGAAACTGTCCTGCGAAGTTTGTTGCTATTTGCTGGTTTCTCTACCATCATAGTCTGGCCATTACCATTGTTAGGAAGGCCGTTGGTTGCAGATTTGTTCTTCTTGCCAGCCTGGGTTTGATGAATTGCTTCTTTTGCTTGATGGCATGAACGTGCATTCACTTCCCTGTCAAGCTCTTTGGCATCAAAGGCTGAGCACACGTTAACCTTGAAGTTGTGGAGCTGATTGCTGATATCAGTGGTCATTGTGTCTAGGATATCCAACGTCAAGTCCAAATGCATGCGGAGTTTTGAAAGGCCATGCCAATGAGCCAGCATGAAAAGAAGGTCCTGCACTATTTGGTTTTGAGGAGCTGGAAAAGACCATCGAATACCGGCATAGCACACTTCAAAAGTCAGCTGAGCTAATCTAGCCTGTACGTTGCACAGTACCTGGAGAAGATCTTCAAAATTACGTGCTGCCATATTGGAGAGCTCTGAGGTATTTGCAGTGAATCTTCTTATAGTAGATTGCCCAAATGACGGAACTGGTCGGTATCTATGAGAAGACACAGTGTATGAGCATTCCTTTCATTGCAAAGGAAAAGGCTACCAGACCTCCTATCTAGTTCATGTACTAGATCTTTGTCAATAGAACATATAATCCTCAGTAAATGTATTAGGAGTGAGCGCCAAACTCCAAGTTCCACTTCGTGAAGAAGATCCACTACTAGCACTTCAAATATATTCAAGCCTAGAATGCTGAGATATTTAGAAAAGGTGTTCTTGTGACATGTTAGCTTGGCTGAAAGAATCAATGAAGTTGCATACATAGGTTGGCACCCAAGAACAAGGCTTCAGTAGATTCTCTACCCCAGTGCTGTCTACTCCGTAATTCTTTTCATATATCAGTTTTCTAGCGGTATCAATCAATTGCTTTTGATCACCATGAGAGCGCTGGAGTGTAGTGCACTGCTGTCTATCTCTAGTCATACCAAGATTGTGCAGTCGACTTTTTGGAATCAAACACCTTGGACAAGGACATCCGCCTAGTTGACGGATAGTTGTGATAAGAGCTCTGGTATCGTTAGCTCTGACTTTGTCATAAAAAAACGGCTCACTTCTCTGGGTAGTCTGCCAAGTAAGTGAATATCCTTGGGTAAAACCTACACACAACTCCATCACAACACACAATGATGATACCATGCTCATAAGCTTCCAAAAACTCTTCATCTAGGAGAACCTCCCACTGCACCTGGAACAGCTCTCTCTGACAGTGTGTAGTACACTCTTGGCTGATACCCTTTCCCCCTGTGTGATGGCAAGTAAAGTCTTTAAATGAATCAGGAAGCTAGGGGCTATATTGTGAGTAGCTGCATAATGTTGATGATAGAAATTTGGTGGTTACCTTCTGAAAGTATGCAACATGATTGCCAAGATGGCAAGAAGGCTTGCAATGACGATACTTTGATTCATTCCCAAAAAACAGGTAAACAGGCCATAGCTTTGCATTGCCAAAACTAGTCAGGTGAGTAGTGTCTGACTAGAATATTAGTTTGACTGCCACTCTAGGGATTTGCTACTCACCAGACCAGAACATTAGGGAAACCACCACTCTAGGAAGATCACAACCAGGCTCCCTAGGAGAATCTTGCAGTTCCTGGTGCGTGGCCATAAAAGCCAGTGAAGTATAAAGCTCGCCATATATTTTGACCTCGCTTTGAAGGTGACCAGGGTGCCATAGGAGCTCATAGGGCTCATAATGAAAAAGCTCATCATCCCCTATATTCGCCAGCTTCTCACGTATGATGCCAACCAGGGAACGATGGTACAATTCTGCGGCTGTGTATGGTCTAACACCTGCATGATCATTGGTACAAGCGAATGGGATCTGAATAGACACATTAGTCTTGCACCAGCCTGGGTCCTCATCCTCCCATTCATTTCCACCCTCCTTATAATCATTTTGACCCAAGGTGGAATTAATCTTGTCCCAAGGCATTGCCAGAACACCAGCACAGTTGAAGTCAGAATCTGTGACTATGTCAACCAGTTCGCTGAAACTCTGCTGAGACTTCTGTACTCCCCCATTCCAATACCAATTACCAAGTTCTAAAGATGAGCGATTAGAGTAAGGATAGTAAGGTGAAACTTCATCAGTGGTAATTGCAGCTGACAGAGCTCTTTCTGGCCTGGGGATGGCACTGATGTCCTCCAGTGTGATCGCCTCTTCGGGATCATGAGACGGTGGGTGTGAGGAAAAAAACTGGCATATGAGTCCAAAGATGTTTTGAGGAGTGTGAAAAGGAGGTTGCAATTCTGGAGGACATGTTAGAGGGGGAGGTGAGTCTGGAGCTTGCTGGATGTTTAAGTCATTTATAGGGACGCTGGGAAGGGGTTGAGGTAGAACATCCTCCAATTGTTGGTAGTGCTTTGGCAACTGAATGCCGCTGCGCCTTGTCCTACACTGGGCTAAAGGCGCATCCTCACTGCCACTATCCGCCCGTCCCTGATGGTCCAAGACGCAGTTAAGCAGTATGGTAGCATTATTCTGTGGCAATGCAGATGTAGAGGCAGGAGCATTATTTGATGGAGAATTGTTGCTGGCTGTGAGATGAGGGAAGATGGTCAATGGTGAACTTGCATCTGAAGGAGTAGACTGTGGGCCCAAGGACCTTCTACGATCTGTAAGGTGAGTCCTTGCCCTTTTGACTGACCCCAGAAGATCCTTAGCTTTGCTTAAAGCTGAGAACAGTCTTTTTTTACCCTTGACACAGGATTTTTGATGTCTAGTGAAGGCACTTTCCTGCTGAAACCCACAGCCACAAGTACAAGTGAAATTGGCTGGGATGCCATCTCAGTTCATTGAAGGCTAAGGACAACAAATGAAGATGTATGGCCAAAGTGCAAGTGATGCGTTAACTTACGAGCCCCCAGATCTAGACCTGTGCCTTAGAATTCCCAATTGGGCTCACTGTTGCCAGGTGCTGACAACGATGAGCTCAGCCTTTGCGCAACCCGCAACCTTCTGATTTATAAATATACATGTGACAATGATGGCTAATCAACATTGCTCGACAATCATACAATCACTGTACATCATCCCCCTGAAACTTAGCATGAATGAATAGCTGTTCAGAAGTCAGTCCTGTAGCTTTCTCCTGTGTCGGAAGAATTATCCAATTGGCATTTATACTGGTCAACAAATAGGCGACAATGAGGCTGGGCCCCCCCCCTGGACCATGCTATAAATGTACGTCAAGATGAGTTGTTGTTGTGAGCAAGGAACACATTTACCAGTGTAACTCTCAGTAAGGTATTGTATGGCATCTGAGAGGAGCTCCACTTCAGTTTGGGCGCGACAAAATCTTGATTGCATTAGACCCAATTCTGCTTGAAGGAAGCTAGTTTCATCTTCAGCATTAGATAAATCATTGGTGCATAATATCATGATCTGCAAGGAAGCTCTTTCTGTTGCAAGATCGTCCATGTAAAAGTCCTCTGTACATTCTTCCACCCATGTATTGACCAACTGGTAAGGGCGATGACCCGCCTGCCAGACATCATAAGAATCAATCCAACAGTGAATGGCAGCAGTACTCACGTTACACAGCACCAAAGTCTTATATAATGTCATGAGCTTGGACGCAATGAATGTTGATTCTTCAGCAGTATAAACCATAGCAGACCCAACACCCCTGTCAAAACCCATATCGCCTTCATCATCATCAGAGTCTCCACTTGTTGAAACTTTGCTGAGCCACTCATTGCATTTCAGATGTGCTGAAGAACCAACCCTAGAGAGCCTGTCTAGAGGACGCTGGTCTCTTGCAGAGAGCTGAATCACAGGGTGCGAGCTAGCAGGACGAGCTAAAAATCAGATATCAGCATCCTCAAGTAAATACATATGGTGCAATTAACTTACAGCCCACCTTCAGCTGAAGGAGGTCAATGGCCTGAGAATAAAGCGACAATTCCAACTGAGCTCTATCTTTCTTGTCTTCCATAAACTTTCTTTCTCTGTCAAGAAGGACTCTGCGAGGCGCTTGTGAATTGTGCAATGATTCTCCTTGCATGAATTCAATTTGGTATGCCATTGCAAGATGCCATAGATCACCTGAGTAGACATGTTCTTCCAGCAGAAAGAGCAGTAGTCTTAACTCAAATTGAAGCTAAATATAAGACATTTAAAGACAGATTAATAGATAGTGAAAGACTCTTAGCTGACAGTTGGATTCCACTGGCAATCAATCCACCACCTTAGTCCATCAACACCTGCTGAAGAGGAAGAGAGAGCAAGAGCTCCCTTGCGAGAAATTGCTGGTGGTGGAAGGAGCAACAAAAGATGGTTCTCAATGACCGACGTCATTATGTACAGAAGTAGTGGGCTGGAGAGGTTTAGCCTGGTGATAGTACAGACTTGGATGCAGCAGTTGTGTGCAGCTCATGGGAAATTTTAGGACGACAAGATTTTGTTAAAAGAAGTTATTACTGTAGGGTAATTACCAATGCATGTCCTAGCTAGCAGACGTTAATCAAGGAAGCCTAATGATACATGTTCAAAAGCGGTATTCTGTGGTAAGCACCTGTGAAACTCCATAGCCCGCCTAGTCCCAACTTGCTTGCACAGTTTGCAATTCTGGAACAGTATAAGAAACTCCTCCAGGCTGATTTTCTGTAGCGCTTAGTTAGTATTGAATATGTTATTGTTAGACTCAGTAACTCACCTCTGAGGTGATACACACTGATGCTTTGCGTATGTAATTGAAAATATTTGTTGATTTTTACTGGGTCATTAGTGAGATCAAAGAAATGTACATAGTCTGGATGAAAAAAAACTGACCTTGGTATCCGCAAATGTCCATGGCACATCTTGCCCTCCAGACCAAAGTTCCTTCTGTCTCTTCTTGCCAAGAATACACAGTGGACTCAACATAGTTTTGTTGCATCATGTAGGCACAAAGACAGCAGGGATATTTGAGGTGGCATCTTTGTCTATAGTTATTGAACTGATTTGGAGGAACCATGTTGTAATAATCATCAGCAGGCCTGCATGGCATCAACACATGGTAAGATATCAAATACGCACAAGAAAATATCATACCAGGACCAGTCAATCATTGTTTGTGACTTTGTATCAAAGTGTAAGAGCGAAGATGTAGATATCATAGCTTCCGTGGTGAGTATGGCTATCCTTTGAATATTGTCTTCATCATGCAAGAGCGCAGTTATGGTCGATGAAGGAGAAGAAGGGGGTTCCATGGCTGGCTCTGAGCATCGACAATCCTACAAAATTCATTTTATGTTGACAACACTGTTTACCGCTTGGTGAGACTCTGACTGGTTTCGTAATTGGCCATCAGTGGAAACCTGAAGGCCTGGTGACCCACTTGGTATAGTAATTCTATTGGAAATTAGCGCAAGTCTGGGCCACAGCAAAATTCTAACGAGCCAACTGACCTTATTCAAATCAAGCCACCAGTAGCCAATGGCATTATCATCCTAGTCCTCCTAGCACTGCCAATGCACCTAATTAATTCTTGTGAGCAGAATACGGCAACATTAAGCGACCTGTACATTCCACAAGATACTTGGCAGAGTAAATCTAAGAACTGCAAGCAAAGTCATTTCCGCTCCAAGCATGCAGTATCTCCAAGCTAACACTCTCCTGAGAATTAGGAAGGGCTGGAACAGGTTCTGCACATCAGCAGAGATGTGGTTAAGATCATCGACTACTAGATTTATCGATCTTTACTAGTACACGGAGAGTTAGCAAACATTATATATGTATATAAGAACAGACAAGAGAAACCACCAAACTCTAATTACATGCCTATAGACGTTCCTGATGGTGACGCAACCACAAGGAGACCCATGGAAACTCGTTTGGAACTAATGGGATGCATCAGATGTGGTTGTGGTGGGCTGAGTGCTTTGTAACCTGCTGGCATGGGATGAGAACCTCACATGAGCAGGATAGGCTCCACTGCAAACCTTTGTGAGCGAAACATGAACACATCAGTAATTGTGACTGTAAAAGTAGAGGGACATAATAGACAGACAAGACATCATGGACGATTCTTAACACTGTAATGCAACAGCAGAATTTTGTCTTCAATAGAGGGTTTAAAGGGCTGGCAACCCAAAAATCAGTATGCAATCTCCAGAAAACATTAGTTGTGCAATGTGAAGACTATCTCACTTACTAGGTCAGGCAGCAAACCAAGCCCACAGCGCATGGACAGTAGATTGAGTTGACTTCATCTTCTGTCTCACCATGCACATCAGAAACAAGTGAGACATGAGTTATCATATTTAATGCGAAATGCAAAACTGGAACTCACATATTGCCTCTATAAACGACGCTGACCCAATGTCCCCAACAGCTGTACCACCAAGCTGAAAAAGTTCATTGTGATGAAAAGTATTGCATGTTACTGATGCAAGCAAGTTGAATGATAAAGGATATATCAATACGACATAGGATTGCAAAGGAGCAGGCAGACTCAGAGTATTAGATAGTTAGATGGTTGGAAACTGATCGATATCGATAACGACACTGCATCCAAACAAAAGGCTGTTGCATACAAGTCCCGAGATTCTGACTAATCAGATTATCGAAATCTCTACTGTCAAAGTTCTCACAGAACAAGTCGTTCATGGTATTTCAAGTTAGTTTATTAGAGGAACTTCTAGTCTAGCCTATGTTTAATGTTGAGCGTTTAGCTGCTGTATTATAGATATGCAAGTGATGTCACTGATCGCTGATCAGTAATGGTAGTATGGTACAGTAGTGATACAGCATGTAACTCCCCTGGTATACCAAGGCTTGCAGCAACCTTAGAGGCAAACTGATATAGTATGTGTGTGAAGTAGGTTGGGAGTAGGTATAATGTGCTTGAAAAAATGAAAAAATGAAAATGAAACATATCTACTTCGTCACAATCACCCCTAGATGAATTTTAGCTGATATCGAATAAAAAAATTAGCGGCTCACCCTTCTTCAGAATCTGTTTATCAAACGTGCTGCAGCGCCCACAGTCTCTGTTGCTGCATTCAGCAGCCCTTGGGCAGCAAGTTGCACCATCCCGCTCAATGTTGTCCCAATTTGGGATGTGGGTCCAGTGATGGCAGTGTTGTCCTAAAATATTTAAATGTCGATCTATTAGTAGATCTCCTATTAGCTTACCTGAGCCCAGAAATATTTGGCTTGCATCTGTAAATTTGTTAATTGCAAGCATCGATGAACATCGCAAGTACTTACAATCACTCTCTTGGGCATAGTGCCCATCAATCCACTGTTGCTGAACACTTCTGATGCCATCTGTTGTGTCTGCAAAGATCAGCAAATACTGCGATCATATGGCACTTAGCATTACTTACCTGATATATTGATTACGTAGCTTAAACTTTGTGGCAAAGTAGTGGCAAGATACTAATGAGTTAATGTGACGGTCACAATGTTACAGCTGCTGTGACAGGCATGCTGTGCAGTGCATGTGACTTCACTGTGACTGCTATGCGTGCCATCTGAAAACAACACTGTGACTATGGCTGCGTTTGCATGTGCTCTCTCATCTAGTTCCAGCGTGTATACTTTGCTCCTCATTTGTAGTACCACACCCCATCATCACTCCCACTTTGATACCTCTCTCTCTAGTTTTTGGCTCTTGTGTGCATATGGTTACCCCGTATACTGTTACCCTCATTCATTGATATCCCAGCTGCGTTTTTTCTTCAATAGTATCTGCAATACATTTTGCTTGTCCAAACACGCAACTTGATCAACATGAGATATATTCCTGATAGACGTTTGAAAATTTGAACATCCCTTAACATTATGAATGCTTTGGCATAGTAAGTTTTCTTATTCAATTACATCCTACACATCCTTCTGACTCTTCTCTCCTTTTTGGAGACTCACCATCAGATCTGAGTTCAATCATCATAGCGGCTTCAAGTTGCTACGGCAGTCAGCCGAATAAAAGTTGGCTCATAACATTATAAGTCTCTCGCTTCACTTCGATCCTTCATGCGCTCATGTGTTCATTCATGTTTCTAGATGTGCGCTCAATGCCTATCTATTCCACCAACATATAATCCTACTCTCCTTCATCATTGTCCATTCATGTCTATATATTATTTTGGTCTCTCCTACCCTGTCATGAGCTAAGGTGATTTACGCCCATCTTGATGTGGTGCGTAACTCAATAAGCCATCGCTTATCTGTGCTGATTAGTAGCCTGTTAGATTATTGGTCTCCTCAGGATGGCCACCTTTTCGGTGGGCTCATGCCTCTATGCACGGTAAGCGAGTTAGAATGAACAGCAGCAGGAACATCTTGCTACATGGCTGTACGTATGAGTGACTAATTTTCAGCCTGGACTCTGGTCACACAACCTCATGTTTATAAAAGGGGACTTTTACTGGGGCATGAACCTTATAAAATTTGATGAACAGATCTATCTCGAAAGCTATAAAGTCTAGTCATGGCACTAAGTCCATCATCTCCCCTCCCTTGCCAATTTCCCGCATTTGATTGTCATGCATACATTTATTTACAGCAAAAGTGTAGGGCATGTTATGATGTTTGACTACGCTGTGAGTATCATTTACAGAAGCCTCCCTTTGCATTACACTAACGTATCATTAGGAAGAGGCAAGTTTTTCTTCTTTTTCCAATCAGATCAGTAACATCTGGGGTCGTCATGTTGTAGGGTGGCTTAGATGAACTGTATATGAGCTTAGACTTTGCATGTTACATGTTAGCTGGAAGTAGCATCGGCCCATGCTATGTAGGTTATCTAGCATGTCTGATGGTCTGCTTTATCTGATGTGATCACAGTGGCCAGCTGATGTTGCTATGACCATGGATCCTCCCATAGGATACATCGCTATGAATGACCACAGCAGACCCCTTGTTGAGGACTCTGGAAGAGCAGAGTATCAGGTCCTTGTACCTATTTATGGCTTTACCATGAGTAGTATCCTGCAATACTTCTTGGAATGATGAGATATTCTGTCATACAGCAGCAAGATGACAGAACACTCTACAACGTCAATGTGATTTCTAGGGTTCTCAACTATCATTTGATATCAGTTTGGACATGGCTAGATCGTGCATCTTTGTGCTCACAAAACCTCCTTATCTGACTTATCTGAGCAGTTGAACTCAACTTCAGCACAAAGCTAGTGCAATGGCCGATGGGCTTCTATTGGCAACCTGCATTTACTACTGCCATGTCTTTTGATGGCACAACATACGGTCACCTGACTGATTACACTGTAGGATCTTATGACTTGCAATCAGGTATGTGCATACACTTGTAGGACACTCCTCTACTGACTGACCATGATAGGATACCTCAATGTCATTCCTAGTCCTGGTGCACATGGACTGTCTACATCGCCATCTATTCCATCAGAAGACTTGATGCAACCCTCGGGATCGACATCCAACTTCGCTGAAGAGTTAAGCTGGCCTGCTAACATGAAAATAATTGCAGAACATGCTTCCCTTTGTCAGACAGTCTTAGCCAACCTACCTCTCGACAATCCCTGGACAAACATCATATGGTGGTTCAGGATATGCATTATAGGAGGTCTAGTAGCAGGTAGGTATGGACATGCCATGGAGGTAGTGAAGTTGCTAGGTGTCAGGCATCAATTCCTCACACAATGTTTCCTGGAGGCGCTCTCTAGGAGTGGTATGTCGTATGATGATTGTAAATCAGTAGATTGTGAGTATCGTTGAACACCTTGAATGATGCGTGCTCATGGTCCTATCATATTTCCAGTGGAATTGGTTTCAGGGATATGCTTCCATTGGCACCATTTAAGAGAACAGGTAATATGTTTATCATTTATATTCTGAACAATCTACTGATGTTTGATGATCACAGTACAATCACAAACCCAATAATTTTGCTTCTGATTGGCACAAAATCATCGGGCATTGCTTGCAGCCAGGGCAACCTATGGATTTCTGTAAAAATTAAGCTGAGTTACAGACATGGACTTCGAGGATGCTTGCAGCTCTTGATACACAACTTGTTTCTGATTCTGTCAGTGTTTGACACGCACTGCAGTAATACTTAGTACCTCAAACTGACACTATTTAGGCTGATTATGACATCATTGGCAAAATCATCGGCCTTCAGATGGCCAAAGAAATCTGGCACCACATAGTCTTACGACCAGTCACATCTAATCCTTCCATTAGCATCGCTGATGTCTACTGGAATCAAATTCTGGACCAGCAGGGAGATGTTTCCCTGGAAGCCATCGCATTCATTGTATGCCTAGTGTGTTGCTTGCTTATGTTTGCTGATATTGATTGAGTTGAAAGTTTTATGAATGGTGTCAGAAGGCTCTTAATGTGATGCTGGACCGAACTGCTGCCACCAACATTATTCTGGTGTACAAACGTATCCTGCATCTGAAGGGCCCGCCTCTGGATAAGATTCAACAAGTAGCCAGAGATCTTGGTTTTATCAGGTATTCATTCGCTTTCTATCCACCCAGTATTTTGTATTAATACTGCAAAGAGATATCAACATTTATGGTGTGGACAAAGATGGACGCTACAAGAGACAAACTCTAGGACCAATCATCAGAACTCCTGTTCACATCCATACATTTCAGGTTCAACACTTACAGGAGTTGATACCCGCACATTTCTTTCACCCAAATGCATGAGCATCATTCCTGTGTACCAAGCCTTCTAATCACTTTGAATTTGAAGCTCTTCATCGCTTACAGGCTGTTTCCAGCAAAAGAGTGCTTATTGGAGTATGTTAGTCTACATATATCATGTGTCCGCTTCTTCTCTGTTCTCAAGATGTGAAGTATATTTGATTTCTGTCCTTAACCATTTGTTAAATCCCTGAAGGCCTGATGTCTAAACATCCAATCATCGCTGGCTGATGTTGATCACATGATCAAGGTGGGAATGTGTGCTCATCATTGTCAGCACCTGACAATGGTGAGCTCAACTTAAGCGGTTACTTTCTTCTGTATAGTTTGAAATTGATTGGAACTGTGACTACAGACACTGCTTCATTAACATGACTCAGTCAACATATGCATCTCATCCATCATCTTCGCTATCGCTGGCAGAGGCATTCAAGTTCAATCTGGAATTAACAGTGGCTGAACTTGAGCTTATAGAGTATGCTCTAAGGCAGGTGGGTGGAAATCATGAGGCCTTACCCTTACTTGAGAGAGTTCAGGATATGCGCACCCTGCCAGCAGGAACCCCTCTTGGGCCGCCTTCGATGGATGATAGGTGAGAACACCATGTACCTTAGCCCTCCACTCCAGATGATAACCTTGATATGATACAGCTTGTCCTCTGAAGATGGTGCCTTTCTCTCTGTTGAAAAGTCATTCACCAAACGTCACAAATTCTCAGCATCTGTGGAAGATTTTTTCCATCAAAGCCTTGCTTCTGATGATGGGGAGTCAGTGGATGATTATTTCTCTCAAGGGCTCAGTGCTAATGAGACCAGATTAGACACAGAGGCATTTGAAGAAGATATTGATGTCATTCCGGACAATGGCAATGGAGATGAAGAACTTCACGGTTGTCGTCACCAACACTGGGTAGCATCCAGGAAGCTTCATCAGCTTAACCAACATCCCTACGCACCCCCCAGAGGCCCCATTCTACCTAGAGAGCCTATTAATATGAGGCCACCTGGTCCTGATCCCACCTGTCCTCATAATGGGAGGCGCCTTCATGCAGCTCAAATTTGGCAGGCACAGGCTACGTCTATCCAATCCGCCAGCTTTATCACTTCCGATGCACTCATTGCAACACTCGCCACTCCTCATGTAGATTCTACTGCCTCTCATTTGGATGTCAGAGTGTGGGTTGATAATGCCCTGTCTTATCTCAAACAGCAGGATAGCGTCCAGTTAGGTGTTGGCTCAGTAGAAACTATGATAGCGCACTGTCAGTTGGTTTCAGTTCATGCAACTGGCTCAAGTTTTATGGCTATGATCACATACATGCAGTTGGCCATGCAATGTCAAAGGTACTTGCGCACTTCACTTGGTTTCTTGGTATTGATCAATAATTTGCATTATAGCATCATTATGGCATGTGAGGAGCATTCTAACATTCGCAAATTTTACAATGATGAGGTTGCCAAGTTGAGAAGTGCGCCATCAGAACATACTTTCCATCGCTGGTATGAGCACGGCTGTAAATTCATCTTGCTAGCTGTGGGCAGGTCATTCTACTTGCTTGTTATCATTGCAGGTCTGGAAATACAGTGGAAAGTTGCATCAATGCATTCTAGTGTCCTTTGGCAAGTTGGTAGTGTGTTGAGGCAGCTGGGGATTGGCGGTGAGTAACCTGTCCTTTGGCCTCATTGCTGTGTGTTCCTATTGCATTCCCACAGATAAGGCTGACTTAATCACTCAATGTATCATACCTACCATCGCCTGGATCAGATCCCAAATGCCTATTTCCCTGCAAAGAGTTTTTCCATCTTTGTTTCTAACATGCGTTGGGGCTGGGGACACCCTGGACTGCACAGACCTGGTGCTCACTGATGGATTCTTCGATATCTTCAGACAAGAGTGCATAATATATCTATTTTACATTTGCAGAAAAATTCTCACTGACCTTCCAGAAATTTCACTCTCCTGGCCAGAGATATGGGAGCCTGGGCCATTTGCAAATCAGATGTTGCTGAACAGACACTTGTCATTAGCGGTAAGGGTATGACTAGCCACTTACATTCTTTGATGTGTTGCCCTAGTGGGGTGAAATGCTTCTGTGTTACAGTCATCCAAACATCTTTTGACCGCTCACATTGCAACAATGTATGATCCCCTGCTAAGAATGACAGGAAGGAGAATGCGATATGGATGGAAAGAGAGCACGTGAAAGCAGCGACAGGGGAAGTTATTAGCAATCTTGATGATCTAGGCAATAAGGTGCATGAGCTCCAAATTTTGCAATGCAGTGGTTTCACTGATGCTCTCCACCAAGATGGGCGAACTCTATCCAGAGGGCTACAGAAGCCACAGGGGATATGTATGCATACCAATGCACATCTTGAAAGGGTGAGTTGATCCTTTGATCATTTTAAGTAGGAGCTCATGTTTTCAGCAGTATGCTTGATTTATGCAATTCAGATGGCAGTCTCATGGCTTTCATCTGTCCCTCTCTACCAGAGACCATTTGCTCTACCAGAGACCATTCGCCTTGGCCTCACCAATAGCTTGCTTTCCTGCTTTGAAAGCAAGAACATTCTGCATGTTCGCAAGTTTAATGACACAGAAGGGGCGCCACAAGTGGAGCAAGATGCCGGTTCCACCTTTGAAAAGCTGGCGGAGAAGACTCTGCTTCGTCCCTTCCAGTGCCTGCATTTCTCACTCTGGAATTGCTACTCGACTGTGGTAGGCCATTGTATTGACAACACTGAACTCTAATGCCAACACTACATCTGACAGGGAGACAATGCACCCACTCATATTCATCCTTATGATATGGTTAGGGCGGATGTAAGTCGCACTAATCATATGCAGTGTTTGCCCTATCCTTCAAGAGACATCTTGGAGCACCAGGAATTGTATAACAACATCCTGACTACATTTGGCAAACTATTTGAGTGGATTGAAATGGTGGTGAGTGACATTTCTGGGATGTTCAACTTAGTGCTCACTGCATCATAGATGAAGGAGTTTTTGCCAGAGGAGTATGAAGTTCTGGTAGAACTTGGCCAGAATCTTCCTGGTGGAGAATGCTCACCGGTGGCTCCTTTCCTCTCCCTTGTCCTCAATCTCAATGTGACCACAGAGGGTCATCGAGACAGGTTCAACAAGGACCTCTGTCTTGTCTTACCCCTAGGTACATTCACAGGAGGGGCTTTGGTTATGTTTGAGCAGGGATTGGTGTTGGAGATTGGTTGCAGTGACTTTGTCATCTTTCACTCCTCTGAAACCACTCACTTTAACATGCACTATGAGGGTAGGAGGGCCTCATTTGTTTTCCACACAGATAAGGGCTTTGATAAGTGGAAGGAGGGGTGTAACAGCTGGGCCACAAATGAATACTTTCATTGAGAAGTTTGGCAGTGATCAAATAGCGATGCTTTTATGCTCTTGATAATTCAGTTGGCCTGATCATCTACTTTGTGCTTTATGCTTTTACTAATTCCTCAGTACTAGTACTACCGCTACTTGGCATTCCTTCCTTTCACTTCTTGACCACAGCTTTGGACATGCATTCAACCAGTTCCCTCTGCTATCACATTGAGTTCATCTGTTAAGTTTTAGCGTGATCCTAAAAATGTTGTTCTAATTTTGCAATCTCACCTAGAGCATCACCAAAGAATGGAGATGGCGCATCCCATTGTATCTGAGCAGCGGTATAGCAGTCCACATCAGGTGGTGCGTACTTCTCTAGAACATTTGAATGGTGAATCTCTTCTAACCATCTCAACCTGTATTTCTTGTACAATTCATAGAAATGATTAGAGTTCTTTTCCGCCACTGTGAGGCATTCTTGGAGATCCAGATCTTCAACTACTTGGGGTGTTCGGGCATTGTTTAGATGCTGGCTTGAATGTGTGTGGCCATCGTTAGAGGAACTTCTGTTTATTGGACAGGTGAGTCTTTTTTAAACGCTTGTGAAGGAAAATGTTGAACGAACATAGATACACCCAGTTCCAGTTCACCTTTTTTCTCAGTCTTCAAGTCAATTTCAATCCTTCAGAGGTATCATGCAAAGTACGTCTAATGAGGTGCTGATGAGCTTACTGCAAATTCAGATTCAAACTGCAACCATTCAACATCACTGATCGTTGCATTTTGCCTCAGACAAGTTCAATACATTCTGAAGGTATGCTTTATATGTTACAATAATGTGACGTCTTATCCAAATTAGTGCTTGTCATCGCCGTTACACTCAACATAAGGAGCTGTAGAGTTCTTACAGCATACCTATTGGAGAGCTGACATACTTATGACATGGCACTCAGCATTCATACTCATTTGTTGGCGCTCTGCCACAGTTAATTGGCTAATCGTATATAAATGAAAGGACCAGGCATGATAGACAAATGTGCATGCACTCAGATGGATGAGGACAATTCATCTTCAACTGAATCTCACAAGAGGGGTTCATCAGCTCTTCAGCTGGGGCCTCGCAAGAAAGCGTATGTCTTTCACCTATCAGAAATCTGCATGCACACTGACATTAGCTTAGCTTGAAATCTGATCCACTTATTTCACATGGACAACATTTTGGTCGCACTGTTTTCGCCCTCTGCAACTATCCCTCTCTTTTAACAAGTGGAGTGTTAAGATTAGACAACTGGAAGATATGTCCATAGAATATTTTTCTGCTGAGTCAATATTGCCTTATTTTTCTGATACTGGACCCCTCATAAAGTTGTCAGGGAGCACCGGGAACACGCAGTCTTTGAAATGCTCTTGAATTCCTATCTGGGGCTCTTAAAATGGCTGAAGGAAGGCTCAGAGGAAGAACTCATTCATGTTGGAGAACTGGTGAGTCGCATGTGTCTGCCAGCCATATTCTTACTTATCCCAGAAGATTGGCAAGGGAGCGGCTTGTGCAAGGGGGGAGGATACAAAGTCTTTGAAACTGGTCATCATTGATTGGATAGCGCCAGCAGGTGAAGCAGTAGTTATTGAGGTTATGAGAGATTGGGAGCAGGTAGATAAAATGTAGAAGACTGATTGTAAATTATTCGACTGACTATTATACTCATTTTTCTCTATCTTTTATACAATGCTACGCTAATTAAGTTTACCAGGTCTGTTATGTACCTGTGTACGATTACTAAGTGGTCCATGTGCTGTATTACTGATGGTGTCCATTCATAGCCGATAGTGTTTGACTATGCTGTGCACGGCCATGTGCGCTCTAACTCTAACAGTAGTACCTCCTTTACCAAGGAATTCTAAAATCAGTTGGGGCTTCAATCACCCTCTCACCGGCCGCTTACTCTGTCCTGCTGAGTTGGATTGGGATGATGCAGAGTAAGCCTTTCAAAGTGTTATATCTAGATGCCAATCACTGATACTTGATCAGCACGAAACAGGGGCTGCAAAGTGGTGAACTTGGCATCAGTGGAGACCAGTGGCCTCTATTTGTATATGCCAATGAAGTGTTTGATCCAGAGGATCCTTGGAATGGCCTTCTCAGAAGCCGCTTGCTTGTGAATGTGAGTGTGCATTTTGAATACACACATGCTTATTGTATATCATTGGACAAGGCATTCAGACACATTTTTACATCACCAAGTTCAGTGGACAAAGAGCCCAAGGCAACACATGTGGGAAACACTAGAATTCATGGAATGACTACTGTTACATCTGCTTCGGTAGCATATGTGGCCACCCAGGTTTCTATAGAGCTTCGCTTTATCATTTATTTGTGACTAATTATTGGCATAGATTTGATTCACACTCTGTTCATCCTCAGTATTCTCACACACTGACACGGTCACAGATTCAGAAACATTCTATCAGTCTCTTCTTGACCTTTTGGAGGACCCGGATGAGCGCAGGGAAGTCACAGAACTATTACTTTGGTGGAATCAGTAAGTCAACATGTTTTGAGAAATATTCAAACTCTTATAGCAATTCAGTCAGATATTTCCAATGTCTTCAGCAGCCAAGCAACCTCTCAAAGCAAACAGTGCCCTCTCTAAGATTCACCAAAAGAGAGCTGCTTTAAAAGACACAGATGGAGGTTCTGCTTGATATGTTCTAGTCAACCGTCTAATAGAGCTACTATTATTATAATACACATATCAGAGCGTCCATTTATATGTATTTAGTATGAGGCTGAGACCAATGTTCAAATTTATGGCGTCATCAGCAGGAGGTGTCTGAGAAGAAAGCAGAGCCATGACAAGCTTGGAATGAAAGATCAGCTGTAAATCTTTTGGCCAGGTGTGATGGCGCCCTGCTGCACATTAGCATTATGATACCAATGGTGCAGGCTGCCCCCACATGAGAAGGCTGCAAGCAGCTGTAAGCTGCTTCAAGTGAGAGGGACTTTGGGAGGCGCACCATTTCAAGCTTACCTTGCAGTGAATGACCAGCACCCAAACCAATGTTTGAGTTGGCTAATAGTACATGTAGAATCTTTCCTTACAAGCACCTGTCAAGTGATATCATTTGTCATGCTAATTGCGAATTGTAGCATGCTAGTCATAAGCTACAAGCATGGACCATCACCTGCCAAATGTAGATTCAATGGAGCGCTTGGCAATGTCTGCCCTTTATTTAGCCAGCAGTACCAATTGCCTTTGGCTAACAAGGAGATGACTATGATAAAATGTGCCTTCTCCATAAGAATGATTGACATGGCATATTCCATCCATATTACTCCAGGTATATAATGGATTGTCTACAGATCTATCATAATGATACATATTTCACTTATTTTAAAGAAGATAAAGCAAGGTAAAGCTTTGTCATTGTGAGGTCAATTCCCTGATGATCGTCGAGGATGTGAAATGGCGGAGCAGCGTGACAGTGTCACACTTTGGTCCTGTTCAACAGAAGCAAATACAGCACGAAATCACTCGGTTTGTCTAAACCATTATGCAAACGACTGTAACAAGGGTCCGTGATACACTTTTCCAAACACTTCCGAATAAGCAATCAATGCCAAACAATGAAACACGGTCTGGGGCAACAACACATTCTCCAAACAGGAGGAGATAGAGGATGGAACCATTCAAAGTCACCTGAAAGACGCAGCCACCATGACGAGAAAGAGGACAGGAGATCTTGTCACACTAGACATTCAAGGTCCCGGAGTCCATACCGCTCACACAGTCACAAGTATCATGACGATATGAGAGATAGAGGAAAGGATCACCATAATGTGAGACATTTGCTGTCTTTTTCCAACATTGTTTTAACCCTACTACAGGACCGAGACGAATACCACGAGCCTTCGGAGAGTCGTGGGCGAATCAGAAGTCGCAGCGTCATACGTTGTCGCCTCATTTTGTCTGCTGAGTTGCTTTTGACCTTTAAAGATGTGTGCATAAATGCATTGTAGACCACAGAACATCGACACCGATCTCCCTCACCTTCGGCAAACTCTGCTACATCTATGTCATCTAAGGAGCGTGGTGGCAGTAGTCGACATAGGTTGCGGGGGAAGTCACCGATCTCGTTCGGATAGTCGCAATGTTCGCAAGTCCAAGTCAAAGCATCGAGAGAAAGATTGAGACAAGAAGTACAAGAAACATAAGGACAGGGATGATGGAGAGGACAAGGATGAAAGGCGCAGCATTCTAACAGGCAAGAAGGTCGGTTTTTTATGTCTAGTTTCAACTTGTCGACATACCTGAAGTCCCGGAAAGCGGATTTTCTAGCTGATAATGGGGGAGGATGGACAATGATCATAGGAAATGAAGCAGGCGATATGCCCAACTGTGTTTCGCTCGTTCTCAGTCCTTACCGTTATCTTGCACCATAGATTTCTATTCTCTCACTCGTGCGCTCGGATATGCCTGGTTACGCTCCAACGCAAGCGGAAAAGCGATCGCATACATTACCACACCTAGGGAGGATTTTGTCCTTGGAGCAGAGAATTTACACGCCCTTGGTCTCGCTGGCATCAACCACATTTTTGAAGAATTTTATTGCTCTGGCGATCCCATTCCATCACAAGTGTCCCAATTGCACTTGTGGATCATAGCATCCTTGACACCAGACCCGCATCTCCGACAGCCAGGATTGTTGCAGTGATAGATCATCATGAAGATGAAGGACAATACGAGGATACTAGTACAACTGATCCCAGGATAATTGAACCGGCTGGAAGTTGCTCGTCTCTTGTTACAAGATTGTATCAATCGTCTTCCAACCTTTCCATACCCCCAGAAATATCCACACTCTTGCTACGTGCTGTTTTAATCGATACTCGAGGCCTGAAAGAGGAGGGAAAAGCTCTGGATGTTGATAGGGAGGCAGCTGCGTTTTTAATTCTCAATTCCCTTCTCGCATACAATGAAGAAGTCTCCGCATCATCAGATAACCAAACAATCATCCACCTCTCTTCCACCCAGTCCCTGTCCACGACGTTAAGAGAGAAGAAACTCTCTGTATGCCACCTCAGCACGCGGAACTTGCTGCGGAGAGACTACAAAGAGTACGCATTCAGCAGGCCTGCATCCGAGGATGCGACCCAATCTTTCAATACGATAAGAGTGGGCCTTGCCACCGTTCCAAGTCGCCTCTCCGCATTCTTTACTTCATCGAGTCATCCTATAAAAGAAATTCAAGATTGGTTCGACGAAAGATATCTCAGCATTCTCGGGATACTCACTACTTTTCGGAGCAAGAAAGGCAAGGGAAGGCGGGAGCAACTTTGGATAGTCAAGGCATACGAAGGCATCGCAGAGAAATTTTTGCAAGGTCTCAAATCAAGCAAAGAGCTTAAACTGAAAAGGCTTGATTTCCCAAAGTTCGTGGGCAACGCCAACACGGCTGATAAATCTGAGGACAATGATGCTGAGGAAGTAACGGCCGATGAAGCACGATTCGGGGATTCATTTGTTGCGAGGGCGACGAGGAAGCAGACTGCCCCCACTCTTTGGAGACTTATGGAAGGACTATGAACTCACGAGGTGATTGTTTGACACAGTTTGAAACTCTCTCATACCTGATATATTCGATGCATATGTATAAAGACACGCAATGAAGCCATGCAAAGTTAGCGATCACTGTCGGGTTGTCCTTGCGTTTCTCCATAAGCAATTAGAATCTTTGTCCCCTCATTCATGACATGGTTGCATGTCCAACTAACGCGTTCAAGCGTAGTAAGCTCTTGGAGCCCTTCCTTCAAACAGGATCCTTATCAAAAGTGTGGTTCATGCAGGCTGGGGCTCACAATCAGCAGTCCACTCTCCACCGTCCACAACATCCACATTTTCAGTTACTTCTCCACCAGTGGAAAGCATGTCTGTTTGTCGCCCAGGTAAACAACAAGCACTTCATATTCTGAGTTGTCAGTGGTTCTCTTCGTTCTACCTCTTACCATCTTTCGAACTGTTCGCACCTCACATCATGAATACCGACATCCCTGCACTCGATTGTCCAGCAGTTGTCAATGATCTGGCTGATCATCTTGGCTCTCTAAGCCGGTTTCTGGACGGCATCAACGACCTTATGAGATTCAGTTCCTTAGGAGATCACGAATTGCAGCGTTACGGTCGAAAGGTCTTGCCCTCACAATTAAATCATCTTTTATAGTCAACTGACGATTATTTTCCCGTGCAGATCATCGCTCTGACTGAAGTAAGTATAGTTTGAAATTTAGCAAACTCTTCCAATACTAATGTTCTCGGTATTTAAGGGTGCACGTATGACACTGAGACGCGAGGGGGTGGCCCTGTACCTCTTCGTTCTTTGTTCAGAAGAACTTTTGCCGTACAAGTCGGCGTACTTCAGGTTTCTTCTTTGGATCAGACACCGCAGGCCCGCGTTTCCTGCTGACATTGGGGGTAAACATCAGTTGTTATTTCGTTGGATCTCCTTATTCACCGTTTGTACAGATCGAATTACTTCTCTCTTGTCTGTTCTAAAGAGCAATTTCACTATACGGTTTAGGGGAGTTGACACTAGTGCCCAACTGGGCATCGAGGAGTTACTAGTGCCAAATGATGCACCGCCCCCTTGGGAAACTGCCATCCAGACTGCAGCATGTGCTGCTCTTTCCTTTTCGCCACGGAAATCATATGCGGTGTCAGACGTTATGTTACGTACGTGAAGCTGCTGTGATAAGTATTCAGGAGACCTATATTGACCAATAATTTTTAGCACCGGATGCTTTGGTGAAGAAAAAGCAGAGAATCCAGGAGCTCGCACATTATGTGAAGTCACCAGCTGCGAATATGCCCCCACCAGTTTCTCGGGAGGACCTGTCGAGCAAGAACTGGGAGGCTCCTTCCCTCCGAAGGCCGTTCGTTCAAACAAAATCCATACGCTGCGAGGTTGAGCCCGAGAACCAATCATCGGTCGAAGATCTAAACGATTGGGAAGCTCCTCGCCTTCCAAGGCCATTCGCTCAAACAGAAGCCATATGCTGCGAGGTTGTCTTCGAGAATCAATCATCGCTCGATGATCTGTTTAACATGGACTGATTGCTACCACGTTGTATTTCATCAAAACCAAAACATCAGTCCTTTTTCGTCACATGGCTGTTCCTCCAAGTTTGAATTTTGTAATTATATATCCATCGCCTATCCCATTATTGACGAACAATCCTCTTTCCTCAGCTGCCACACCACTGGTATCTGAAGTCTAGAGTCCTTTGCCCCATCCCATCTGTATGTCGTGTATATGTTGTAACTAGATCTCTGCTAGAGCCGCCTTGGGATGTGATCTCATCGAAATTAGTATTGATACCACTCTGATTGTTGTCCAGCTTCTCCACGACATGCCCAAATATTTCACATCACAATCAGGCTGTGTTCATGACTCGAACCCGGCCCAAGGTTGGGCGCCAAAAGTGTGCTGAGATTTTGAGTCAGAACACATCAAATGCTCACCCGCTCAGGTTTTTACGCGGAGTGGCATATCTGACCCAGTTGAACTCGGAGTTAGCTATGGATAGAAATAATGATGCACTGGTGATAAGAACTTCTAGACACTTACACTTAGATGAATGTACGTTTGGCGCAGAACAACAACAACACGAGTCAAAGGAAATGCAACGAAAGGGGGCACATCAGAAGATCGCAGAATTGTATTGAGTCAGCGGAGAGAAACATGATTTCAGGCTCAAGGGATCACCAGACACAGCGCGGCCCGAAGGCTCAAAGAAGAAAGAAGAAAGTGGGCATATTGTCGGAAAGGAGAGTTGGGCACTTAATCCGGGACTGAAACTGTGAAGCAAACGCGCGAGGATGAGGGAAGATGTACTACTGCGGACATAGCCAACGACCTCCCTTAGAACTGGACTAGGACTGACTGCCCACTCCGTCGCAGCTCAACTTATCCGTCTTTCTGTATACTAGTCTGTATCTTAATGCTGTAAGTGATTCGCGCAGGATGATGGTACTAAGAGGTGAAATCACCCCATAACCATTAATCCGAGAACATCCAGGAAATGGTCAGCCTGGGGCCAAAGTCTGGGGCTGCGGCTGAGCAGGTGACGGATATACTTCAAGTATCGTTGTAGGAGCT
>MU172343.1:212121-236765 GCA_016695485.1 Suillus hirtellus
TTCATCGTATGCCATCTATCATGGAAGACTGCGGCTGCATCTGTATGGCCTTCAAATGCCTGAACAGGTGTGGTGCTTGCTGGGCTGCCTCTTCCACTGCCCCTTTCTCCATTCTGAGCTCAATGGTATTAGCACTGTCGAGCTGGGCTTGTAGAAATTGTGCATGTACTCGGCATTTTATAGCACTCAATTGTAAGGTTGATTTCCAATATAGATTGTGGTGTCATGCCATGAGTTGCAGTGGTGAGTTTGCTGCTTAACATCTCATTAGACGTCAAAGGCATAAGGCCTACTGACGAAGTTGAAACATTGATGGACCGCATGTATATCAGCCGGAAGATGCGGAAGTTCGGATCATTCCGTTTCATAAAGCAGGGTATATTACGGTGGACTATGTGTATCAGCTTAGTTTTCCAAATGCGATAATTAATTGTTGTATTACATTGTTTGTGTATTAGTAAATACGGTGGCTGTGGCTTCATTTCCCCACAACATCCATCATCATCGCAGCTCGTCGTCGCCATCAGCGTGCTCGTCGTCACCATTAGCGTGCCCGTCGTCGTGGCGCCGCACTCGTCATTACCCTTTGCCGCCGTGGACTACTTTCCACTCCACGATCATCAAGCTCGTCTATCTTAAAGTAAGTAGAGTCTTTTGCCTTCATCATCAACACTCATCAGCGCTTGTCGTCACCATTAGCCTGCTCGTCGTTGTGGCGTCAGCGCATTTGCCACTATTCTCGTCATTACCTTCTGTCGCCGTGCACTTTCCGCTCCACATACCCCGAGGGATCATCGAGCGCGTCCATCCGAAAGTAAGTAGATAGTCTTTCCCAATTCTTCCTACATCACACCACCCACATTGCCAGACACGCCGTCACCAAGTTATTCAACATCGACGTCTCCAGCATCAACGGCATCTCCTCCAACGCCCCCAGGTATGGAGGGCTGTATGGCTCGCATCGTTTCAGCTTCGTCTTCACCAGGTGTCCCAAAACACTTGTTTCTGTTACACTTCTATGTTCTGCAAACCCACCTATTCGAGGCTACTGTCTTCGTGGCGTCAAGTGTACCAACAACATCCTAACAAAGTTATATAGTGAACGAGTGTTGAGCATTGGTTTGTTAACATGATACTATCGAGGTGGTATAGAATTTGTAGGACGTTTCATACTATAAACTGTTTTCTGCGCCAATCAGACCCTGTGTGCATCTTATTGTGCTTCAACTGATTGTGATAGGTTTGCTCTAAAGAAATCGTGGCTATGAGTTTGTATTGAGGTCTGTGCCGGAACCATCACCGCTATATTGAATTGCGGAAAGTGACGGCGTTTTGAGGCAAGTTTCTTCACATATATCACACGAGCTAACGTGGTACAGCAACCTTCAAGTTGATTCGTCAGACTCTGTTTTCAGACCATAATACTTGTCTCATCGTGGCCCATGCCTCTGAGTCAGTGCTCAGGATGTTCGCTCGCGTTTCCTCGAATGGACGACTCAATGTGCACGAAGTGCTCAAAGCTCGAAGCTGCAAATGCAGCAGATCGAGAACAGATTATGGTACGTGCTCACCTCGCTATGTGCCTGTTGTTGTTTTAGGTTTATATTCACCAATACCTACTATTCAGCAACAGCCGCAATGTGAAAGCTGCGGCTGTGTATATCCGTTCTTGCGCTCGCCATTATGTGGTGGCTGCAAAAACAGCAACAATAATGGTAAGCAAATGTTTGTACTTATCGAGTTACCTCCGCAAGCTAATGTCAAACTTAGCTTTGAATGAATCATCCGCATCAGCCAGTAATGTCGCTGCCAGTGCCACTGCTCAATCTATTTTGCATCGACAGACCGTGCATACCTGTGATGCCAGTCAGCATTGACTCGGACTAAGCAAACCATTACAAACCCCCCCGCTGTTGAATGCAAGTGACATGAAGCGGAAGGTTTCGCTTCTTAAGGCCAATGCTCGGGCAGCAAAGGTCGATGTTGACTTTACACTTCAGCAATATGCCTATGGGAGCTCGAAGCCTGCTAAACTCGCCATCCCATTGTCACGAGTGACCTTCGCTACTATGGACCTAGCCACTAGTGCCTTCGAACAGCTGGCTTTGAAAGCAAGAGGCCTATACAATAACACCCTGACTCTTTCAGGGCTTTCCGATACTGCGCTGGATGTTATGTTTGATTGGTAATGTTACTGTAGAGTGTTCAGTGGATGGATATTGATAAACCCTGTCGTGCAGGCATAGGATCAAATATTGCACAGTGCTGACCAATGCTACTGTGAATATGATCGAGGAACAGAAGTATCTGGTGGCACTGGCAACCATGGAAACACTTTACAGAAAACTGAGGCAAGACAGGATGTTGTCTGATAAAGATGCATCAGCAAAAACCCCAAGGATCACACTCCGCATGTTCTTGTATGTCCCTGAAGAGGTAAATACAATACATGTATACTTTGAAGCAACCATCTGAGAAGAACTATAGCCTGAGGATGATGATGTCCAGGAAGTACAATGAAGCCAGCATGTATCTACTCGGAAATCAACCACAGCAAGTTCTCGTCGTCAGAAGCGGAAAAGATCCCCAACAGGTGAGTGAGGCTGTGATTATTGTCATAGTGATGCTTATAAATCTGAACAGCATCACCTGAACGTCTGCCACCTCCCAAGCGCTATCAGAGTTCATACTGATCCAGACAGTCCGCAACTGCACCAATACTCGAATATGAAACCTTTAAGATGAAGCGGGCAACATGCACTGTGAGCAAGACTGCAGATATACAGATGAACTACAGCAAAGAGCAGGAGGAGATTATGATTGCAAAAGGGTGGCAAGCTCATGTTAAAGCTGGGAAGCCTTATCAAGGTTATCTTGGGCAGGGATTGACGAAATTTGTCTTCCGTGTGAGTTCCACATTCTTCGAGTGCTCCTGTCACTAATTACAAATGCAGGGTCGCTACAACAATGAGGACTGTGCTATTGTCCAATGTAAATCAGTCCGTGCAACAGAAGCCGAAAACATTGTGGATCTAGAGGGTGAATATCAGACTCTTCATCTCTCTCAGTACTTTTTGGACTCTTTCTATGAACGAGCAAAGAATTACGGAGTTGATGATCTTCCTAGTGGGTCCATCACATATGAGTATAAGTAGAAGCTAATGAGGCATAGGAATGAAGTGGAATATCTCGACTGCATTCATTGGAAAGCTTACTGAGAAACTCCCTGATGCTCCTGGCAAAGATGAACCTGATTCACGCAGCCTCGTCTTCAGTGTCTTCATGGTACTCCCACTTCTGCCATCTGGTGCCCTGTGTAGAGAGGTTAAATTTTCTGGGAGCGAAGAAGTAGGCCTCAACCCTGATTCACTTGGATGTGCTGTGGATGCATATGCACATCACATTGCTGTTGATTCAATGTACGAAGTTGTCATATCTGACATTCAAGGTGAGTTCACAATGATGTACTGCAAAGTGGTTCTCAAGTCATCAATAGGAATCATCACACCAGATCGTACTATCATTTTCTTTGACCCACAGTCTCACACGTGTGTAACAGACTTTCATATACCTAATGGCCACATCTGATTTTCGCACTACAGGGCACAAGGGGACTCTGGCTACTGGGACCATGGACAATCTGCAATCACTGAGTTTTTAAAATCACACAAATGCAACAAGCATTGTAAGGCTCTTGGTCTTGATACTGAGCTCCCACCTTTTTCCAATACCAACCACAAAGGCCCACTTCACATCGGTTTCGAAGATTAGAACTAATTTCTTTTGAGTCATTCAAATTTGGTTTCACAATTATGTTCATATTCAACTAATTCTCGATTCACATTCGAGCACAGTGCTACATATGCCGACTACTGCCATGACTAGAATATGATTCTATATTAATGGTAGCATTGCTGAAAACACGGACCAGACATTTTCGAAAGTTAACATAGTGAATCCAAGGCCATCAAATATCAACTGTGCTGCGGCACTATATTCAGAATCAATGAAATGAATAAGATCCTCACTGCCAATTTCCTCCATGAGGTTCTTGACGACATCGTGATCCACTAGCTGCAGACAGTTCTGTGCATCATAGTCTTTGTGAAGCAATATCGCGACATTAGGAGAAACACCTGAAGGCAATAGTTTATCTCGGTCGTAGCGAACAGTGTGTGTGTTGAGACAATGCTTGAGTGTGTTGAGTTCTTGTTGAATTAAGCGCGGCCATAGCCACTGAACAAGAGCACTAAAACACAAATGAGAACAAGTCAAAAAACACCACCACACCTAAACCTACTACTGGCGTGGATCCATATCGTTATAAATCTCTTCACCCGCTTCCCAAAAAACTTTCACATTATCTCCCCATTGAACACGTACACGAAGCCAACCACACTCGATGGTAATATTATGGACACTCTTCAAAAATCGATGGGCAGGTAACTCGTCAGTTGATAGGTTCGGCGAAAATATTTCCCTTGTAATATAGTATCGTTAGCATAAGCATCACATTGGCTAGTAGTACTAACCTAAGGCCGTTGCGAAACCATATACATCTGTAGTCTCACTTCCACAATCAGTCATGGTTTGAAGCAGCATTCCTAAGTAATGATGAACCATCATGCTCAAATAGATTCGCAGAACATACCACCAAGCTCATGGACAAGGGATAAATAAAGGTACACGATCGATGTCTTGAGCTGGTTGTTTGGGACAACCCACATTTCCAACCACTTTCCAGACCACTGGTCGCGGATTGCCCATATAGGAAAACCTATTCTACTCAATTTATCGTGCCCATCACCGCTCCATTGGTGATGGAGACCAAGCGAGACTAGTGGCTGACGAGAAATCTTCTTTTTTGAAAGTCCCTGTTGGGCAAACCCGTCCGGTTCTTGTTGCCTCATCTCGTCCGTCACATATTTCCTTGTTCTGAGTTAGTTTGTATAAATCAATACATTATAATGATAACATTACCTTGTCAGTAGATTACCAGTGTCCACCACAATGGCCTCCCGGACTAAACGAGGCCCACGGTGATGAAGGGGATCCTGTGCAAGCTGATCGAGTACCAATTGCTGCTTGATTGACTGTGGAAGCAAGCGAGTCAGCTGCCCACTTCCAAGGAGTCCAAATTGCTGCTGGTGTCGCGCAACAGTTGCTTCGCTATGGGCAAAGCATGAGCACACACTAGCAGAGCACACAGTTGAATTCACCTCATGACTATACCATGCTCTGCCTGGAGAAGACGACTGATTTTTGACCTATTCGTGATATTATCATGGTGATACTGGGTAAGAATTCTCCGGATGAATGGATCATTCTTTCGAGCTATCACAGTGTAGAAATTAGTATAATGTTAGTATATTGATGCGACACTACTGACGACAATGCTGATACTGATTTATACCCTCAGGGTTTGGGACACGGCTAGAGGTACAGGCATTTCCCTCCGCAGGAGGAGTCTGCGGCTCATCTTCGTTCAGAGCCCCCCCATCTGCATCATGGGAGTCCATGAGAAGGATAAAGGATATAACAGTAAGAGTGTATGCACCTAGTCCTGCACAAGAGCAGATTTTATACCTGCCCGGTATCATCCGCCTGCACTAATATGGTGGCCCCGAAACACGGAACTGTGAAGTAAAACCATGAGCCAAAAGACGTAAGTATATTATCTACTTACTTTAAGATAGATGAGCTTGATGATCGTGGAGTGGAAAGTAGTCCACAGCGGCGAAAGGTAATGACGAGTGCGGCGCCACGACGACGGGCACGCTAATGGTGACGACGAGTATGCTGATGACGACGACGAGCTGCGATGATGATGGATGTTGTGGGGAAATGAAGCCACAGCCACCGTATTTTGTCGGAGATCTTTTACCTACATCATAATGGTCACGTGTTACAATGTGCCTCAAAATAATTTTGACCTGATTACGAGCTCATTAAATTGCCTTAAGCAGAATTTCAACGTTGTCGTGATGCAGTTTGTGCATCAAAATCTTTTCGACTTGATTACAATGCCTAAGGCGGAGTTTAATGACATTCTGATGGCGATTCTGACGGATAAGCTTCATATTACGATCAAATGTATGTAATCAATCAGCTCGCTCATCGATCATCATTCGTCTGCTACTCCTCGTATCCCACTAACACATACCCATGCCTAAGTCGAAACAGCGGGCGTCTGACCTCGTGACGTGCAATCTATGCGGAGCAAACATTTGTGCACGTGGTTTAGGATCCCATTCTAAGTCTTGTTCCAAGCAGGAACGGGAATGGCTCGAAGACGAGGAGTTTGCTGACATAGTTGAGAGAGCCGAAAAGAAAGGTGAGTGCTCAATCAGTTGTTCAACGTGCTCGATAGATAGTCTAATTTTTCTTAAAAGAATTTCGAAAGCAGCGCCACAAGATTCGCGATAATTTACGACGTTTTGAAGATGCACAGTCGTCTGCTGGAGGTGCCGGTGAGCGCTTATATTTATGATGGTACTATGCTTTTCTCTGATTGCAATATAGTGAGCACTACTACGATCTGGGCAGCAGACATTGGTATGTCCCCTTTACTTTAATTTACAATACACTAACGATGTCAGATATGCAAGGGTCACCACCTCGACAACACCCCCCAGTGGACCACAATGCAATTCCTGACTTCAATGATGCTGATGATTGTTGCAACGAGCCCGAACATATTCACAATGAGCCCCGTGAGCTCGATGATATTCGAGTCGAACACCATCCCCACAGCCAACTCCCATCTACTATACACCGCTTCGCTGAATTCTCCCGCAGCCGCTCAACAGAAGAGCACACACCTCATAACAACTCCCCATGGGAGCCTTTCCGCACATGGCTCAATTTTGAAGTAGCGGAGATTGCACTCGAAGCCACGATGACGAAGGATCAAACAAATCGCCTTCTCGATCTTTTTCATCGGTCTGCTACAGGCAATGATTCATTCACCCTGCACAATCATGACGAAGTTCGCTCTCTCTGGGACCTCGCTTCGCAACGTTATACCAGAGTAAGTATTTCCTCATGCTACAACTAACATTATAATAAATTGATCATTAGTATCAAGTTCCAGCATGATACACTATCTGTTCCCTTCGAAAAGGAGGTGTACGAATTCGATATGCACTACCGCCCACTCTTCGACTGGGCGCTTGACTTATTGCGAGACGAACGTCTCGCGCCTCATTTTGTCTTCAATGCGCAACGTCTCTCAAAGTTCAACAGAGAATGGTTTGTATGTTTCATTGATGAGCTGTGGACCGCAGATGCATTTTGGAATGCACAAGTATGTTTCAACGTTTTTATTTGTTACCTGTCCTTGTAAATTAATACTACATAACCGAACTGTTGTATTGTAGTCACAGCTTCCCCCTGATGCCAAACCATTGGCGTTTATTCTCTATGCAGACAAGAGTAAACTGTCGTCATTTGGGACCCAAAAAGGCTACCCAATCATTGCCCGCATTGCCAACTTGCCAGTTCATATTCGTAATGGAAATACTGCATTAGGAGGTGGTCGTGTTGTGGGGTGGCTGCCGATTGTTCGTGTATCAAGCTTGCTCATTGAGTAGTGTTGTTAATTGTATTAATTCAGGTTGTCGAGGATCAGAAGCACACGAAAAAGAAGAAGTATGTGGACTTTAAAAATGCTGTCTGGCATACGTCTTTCTACCAGCTTCTGGCCTCGGTCAAGAAGCACTCGAAAATGGGCTATTGGTTCGAGTGTGCGGGTGGAATCCAACGTTGTCTCTGGCCATTGATTTTAATTTTGAGTGCTGATTACGAGGAACAGTGAGTTGCAGTATCACTATAGTTTGCTACTCTACTGCGAGGCTCATGAATCACAGATGTATCATGGCGTTGATCCGGGGACTTAAGGGTAAGTTCCCATGTCCAGTTTGTTTAGTTCCACAGGACGAGCAGTCCGTTCTCCGTACCCACGAGTTGCGCACATGCCACCAATCCAAAGATGTCCTTCGTCTCGCAAGATCCATGCCCTCCGAGAAGGAAAAGGAGGATCATCTGAAGGCTTTCTCACTCCGAGATGTTGATGTGAGCTGTTTCCGCCATGATAACTACTGCTTGCTGATGTAATTCAATTGTAAGAACGTCTTCTCGAAAATTCTTTATACTGATGTTCATCGTGCGCTATCGGTGGACCGCTTGCATACAAACGAGGAAGGATTATGGGGTGACCACCTGTGGAAGGAAGTTAAGTATTGGATTTCGGACCTTGGGCGGGAAGCATCAGTCAAACTCGATGAAAAGTATGTATTGACACTACAATACATGCTACTGCTGATTCACTGCCTTAGCTTCGATGCCCTTCCACGATGGCCTAATATGACACATTTTTCATCTGTAATCGCAGTGGATTTCACTGATGGTACAGTTCTCAGGCATCTGTCAAAGGTTCAAGTTGATTTGCACATTCTCGATGATTTTAGGTACTAACACGAACTTAGATGATTATATTCGCGGCACAGGATATCCTCACTTCATCCCACTGTAAACTGGGACACTTACTTCTTCGCTGTGTTCGCTACTACGTTGAGCTCGATATATATACTTCATTGGAAGTCCATACAGAAGACACAATTGCAGCTGGAAAGTTGGCGCTGCAAAAGTTCTCAGAAATAATGGGTGTAAGTCATTGTTTTTTTCTCAAATGTCCTTGACAATGATTGCCCGACATTTCACTAGGAATACATTACCCAATCGCAACCCGAAACCTTCAAAAATTGGAACTTTCCCAAGAAGCACTTGATCTCACACGTATTCAACGATATTTTGGCCAAAAGCGTGACACACAACTACAATACAAAGCCAAATGAAAAGATGCATGGTGCTTTGCGAAAAATCTACCTTCAGCGCACTAATTTTAAGAATGTTGCTTCTCAGGTTCACCACTTATAACTATCGCGCAAATTTGGGCTAATTAATAGTTTTATTGTTACAGATCCTGCACTATGACGAATGGCTTCTGACGTCGACAACTATGCGCACTGAACTCGAAGAACTCGACGAGTACAATCAACAAGACACTTGTGACCCCAAGATCAATGCAGAACTCGACGAAACCATGACTATTACTGATGCGCATTCAAGTTTAGGATCAAAGCAAGGCAATCGCTGTTTTTCAGATATCACGCGTATGTACGGAACTGATAGAGCCTTCACCGATTTTCAGATGAAGCTGAACGGCTTCCTGAACGTCTTCCTACCACAGAACCATATTCCGTTACCAGACGAAAGACGCATTCACCTGTGCGCAGAGGACACGGTATGTTACTAATGTACTTCACACCCAATTGATTCTATCACTTACACATTTCTATCAGATAACGGAATTTCGGTTCTTGTGGGTTAACTATGAATCGATAGTTGACTGGCGCGTGCACAGAGACTTACTTCGATGTAATCCGAAGTTCTATGGATCACCTAGGTATGACTGCGTCATGGTTAAAACTGCGGACAAGCCGTTTTTCACTCGCCTTGTATACATGTTCACCTGCTTGATTGGTGGCACCGATTTCCCCCTTGCACTTATTCATCCTTACGATGTGAATATTGCCGGTACTCGTCGACGGTGAGATGACGACATTGGACTATGGCGTGTGCGAGCCAAACCTCGCTCATCCTCTGAGATAATTTCTGTCCGGTCAATCATTTGGGGAGCTGCTCTCGCCAACGATCCTGAAACAGCTGGGGATTATTTTGTCATCCACACTGTGGACACTGACATATTCCTTAGAGTTAAGGCTCTTCAGGCGCAATCAGTCTGAGGCAAGCCATTCTCAATATACCTGGCGTCCTATTTCCCATCTTGTCCTCTTCTACATACTAAAGATTGCCTTCCTGCATCCTATAACTCCTTCGCATGCTCTGTTCACCTCTCTCCATATCATTCGCCCAAGAATGCCTATATTCACACTGACAATCCCGACCTACTACCCACCTTCTATTTTGGCCCACTCATGCACATGCTCGCAGTCTTCTCATCCCGCCCGCCAGTCGGTGCTTGGACTTGATGCACAGGATCTGGGTGCAGAACCCACATTCCTTTGGCACCAGCAATACGCCCTTCCACGGCGGTTGGTCGACTCAAGTACTTCATTACTCACATGATGGTCATCAAGGCCGCACCACTGATATAACCACAACCATCAGTCATGATCTTTTCAGCTGGGGGCTTTCCTTCACCACAACTCACGCACATGTTTGCAGTCTTCTCATCCCGCCAGTCGGTGCTTGGACTTGATGCACAGGATCTGGGTGCAGAACCCACATTCCTTTGGCACCAGCAATACACCCTTCCATGGCGGTTGGTCGACTCAAGTACTTCATTACTTGCATGATGGTCATCAAGGCCACACCACTGATATAACCACAACCATCCGTCATGATCTTTTCAGCTGGGGGCTTTCCTTCGCCACATGATTGCTTTACAATGTCACATCACATCAACATGGTGCACTCCTGCCATGCATAATTCTCAGCAAAATTCCATCCCATTTCCGTCCTGTCATCTTCTACACACCGAAGGAGCTTTGTGGCCTTGGAATGCCTTCAATGGTTCATGTTCTCATCCCACAGATTGACTTGCGATGGTCCAAGCAAACTGACGTCAGAGGTTTGTCCATTCTCTTATTTGATGACCACTCTCTCGCTCACATTGTTTCATTCAAACAGTTACTCATTCCCGCGCTGGTATGACCCACAAGGAGGACCAATTGATTCCAAACTTGTACAGATATCTTCAGCCATGAGAGGCAGCGCCGTCGAGAACACAACCGTCAGCGTGATTATCTTGAGGATCATCCAGGCTGTCTTGTCACTGTATGCTTCCGGTCGTACCACCAGTATCGTCATGGACTCTGGTGACGGTTTCACCCTTCCACATGCCATCCTCCATCTCAATCTTGCTGGTCGTGATCTTACTGACTATCTGTACACTCAGGCATGGATCTAGTATTAACTAGTTCCCCGGTATGAAGAATCTGATCCAGCGGGCCATGGCCAAGATCACGAAGGCCAAGATCATCAAACGTTCACCATTTCACAGACATAAGTGATCATATTTTGTCATTAAATTACAAGACTTGATCCGTCCGCATGTTGATGTGTAGATTTCAAACATGTACTATTACACATGGACTGCCTTATGCTGCACTAATGTTGTATGCCTTTACTGCGCCCAAACCACTGTGCCATTGAACTTACTTTTTTTGGTCACAGCCTCATGACCTCAACAACTCTGAATGAGCTAATAAGCACTGGGTGTCAAACCATGTGTAGGGTAATAATGAGGTCACTCCAAGTCGCTTCTGCCTCAGTTACTAATGACATTGTTCAGATGGAAAGGCCGCTTTGTAATGATACCTGACCACACGACCGCATAAAACAGCATCGACTGTGAGACGGTGTTGACTTGACACCCTGTGACCCACCATCTCATATTTCTTCCTGTCGCATCAATGCCTGGCTCTGACTCGAATTCAGCATCCTTGAGTTCTTCGGACGAAGGCTCGGACTCATCAGATGAAGGCATTCAATGGCCTGTGGCTCCGCCGAGCGTTGGTGCTTCCATCAAGCACTACCAAGCGGTACATTTTCACTTCTGTTCGTGACAATGTTCTAAATTCTAATGCACTCGATCTACTAGTACATTAAATATCTCCAACTTCAGCAAGGGCAGCTCGAGTGGCGAAATGCATGTCTGAATGAGAGCAACAATGTTCTTATTGTGCAACAGCCGAAACGCTCTCGCAAACGCCCTCACGCATTGTCGTCTAAGGTATCATCAGTGTTGCAATCGGCATCTACAACACCATCTGCATCGGAATCCGCAGTAACCTCTGTCGCAGCTTCTGATTCATCGAAGACCAGTGATGTCGACAAGTTTATTTTAGGCTTGGCGAAGAAGTATGCAATAACTACTGAGATGTTTCTCCCCGACAAAGTCGTTTTTCAAACGGACTGTCCTGATCCTCCAGTCAATTTCTCGGACCCAAATCATTATGCAAAGAAGTCTGTGGAAAGGGACGCGCTTGTTGCAGAACTCTATGCATCCATTGACCATGTGTTGCACGCTCGGATGCGAACAAACGCGTTCTTCAACCAGGTGCGTAAATTTTCCTACCTCAAGTCATTGTAATGAATGTAACTAAAGCTTCAATTAGTTTGGGAGCGGAATGCAACAGGCTCGCTCGTCATTTCTAAATGGCCTTCGTACCGTCACAGGTGGTATATTCAATATGCCCAATGAGTATTTCGTTTCAAAATACAATCGTACTTCCCTCCCTCAAGTCACAGACTTAATCGGATGGGAAGCGGGCAAGGGGAAAGTGTACGATATCTTCAAGGCGCTGATTCTCTACCCCGACCACGTCGTGAATGAGAAGAAATGTTTCAAAAACTGGATTGTCATTGCAAAGGTAAGGTCTACTCATCAACAACAGACATTGGCACTCATATTTGGTTTTGAAGGTTATCAAGGTCGCAATATGTGGAAAGATGTCACTGTATCCTAAAGCATGTGGCGGACCACCTCCTTACACCAAGATATGGCAGCTTACAAGCTGCACTCCTGGCCTAATTGCGTTTGGTGTCACATCAGTAAGTTTTCTGAATCATTGCTCTAAATATAAACTGAGCTGATACTCATCACGTCCTGTAGACCATATTCATCCTATCACCAGACCAAGAATTCTCGGGTGATGGAGTTGGTGCTATTTCCTCGATTGCATATCACTCCATCTTTCGGACAGTCAAGAAATTCTTCGTTGTTAAGTGGACCCACCAGCGCATCAAATCTGTTGTCGAGCAAATCAACGGATATGTCTTTGATGGTGTTGTAAAGACACAGCCATCCAACGACACTCCATGCGCTGTGGAGCATGTCACTGAATCTCTTGATCGTGTCATGGCTGCGCTGGATGCCAGTGATTCAGACTCGGACAACGAGTCATTGGAATATGTTGATTTGCAAATGCCAGTTAATAACAAAGATCTACACTATTCCGCTCTAGCTGCAACCACTGCAACCTTGGGACCCATCATTGTGGAAGCCATGCCCACTGTCAATGTTCTTCAAGTCAAAGTCGTGGCCCCCATTGACAAGCCTATCATTCAAGATGACCCTATCCCACAGCCTTCTGCTTCAATTCCGTGTCTCGCGACTCCCATAGCGACGCCACACGCAGAGACTTTGGTAGATGCCCAGGATCATATCGAAGGGAGCGAGGATGCATTACTAGTTAGTACTAAATCTTTGCCAGTGGCAAAGGCACCCAGAGGCAGGAAGAAGAAGTCGGCCATTGATTCCACAGCTATGTGCCGCTCCTCACGTCGCCCTGTGGTATGATATCTCTTACTTTATAGTTACCCATGTTTGCTTCTGAATCAGTCCAGTATCCTTCGAATCAGAAATGCCAATGCAATCTGGTCGTAGTATTTTTAGAATGAGATGTTAATGGTATTACTAATCAATTGCAATGAGTCGAACTTGAACGTTTGAACTTGAACTTCATTCAACACCTTGGCATAATGATCTTGCCCAATTTTTTGCTACCATTCCCCATGATATCTTCGTGTCGCTCTCACTTGAAATGTCTGAGTCATGTAACAGGTCCAGTAAGTTGGTTATTGAGTACCATTTCTTATCATTCAAATTCATTGACATAATATTCATGCGTCCTAGATGTCAATGGGTCCAGGAGTCAGCGCAGTCTTCGTGTCTGCCCTAGCACTAGCCTGAACTGCGGCTCTAATCTAAGGGCTACCCTCTGTACTATCGACGACGACGAACTTCCAACACAAAATTTGTTCTTAAAGTTGACTTTCACCAATACAAAGTGAGTTTTGCTTTGGCATCATTATTCTCGCCTCTCCGTTCATTTTAACTTACGCACTCAACTGTACCTCTGGACAGAAACTGTGGTCCATGTTGCATGCCACGCACAAGGCCCCAGTCAGCATGCCAGTAAGTTCCAGGCCAGCACAACTTGCTCAGTATTCATCCATACGGTACGTTCAAATCTGATCAGCGCATTATCCATTGACAATCATGCTCTATGACATTCATTTTACCAGAATGTCCTTCCGGTCCCTCCAAATCCTCGCTCATAGCCTCGATTATTTCCATTTCTACAAGGACCTCAGTCAAGTTTACGCGTCCTTCTCGTCTGCAGTGCGAGTCAAGCCAGGCCAGGCTAAGGCTAGCACTCACATGTTTGCCCACTCTGGAGGACCCACCTGCAGATCAAGCACAGTATCTCGCTGCAACTATTCAGCCTATAGTGTCCTTCGTCGTCCTTGGTTCTATCATCTCGTTTGTAAGTAATATCATTATGGGTAGCATTGTACTTGTCGTGGCTGATTTCGAATGTCTGTAGATGGCTTGTCTATCCCGTTCTTCAATGTCAGTCGTAGCGCACACTCTCACACGACTTCGTTAACCAAGGGGTCGATCAACCATTCACATGTTGTGGGCCCAGTGTGTTAGGTGGACTGGCTGCAGATGCTGTATCCTGTGTTCGTACGCTTTCATGATATATCAACATTTATTTTGATCTGTGAACCACCCTTAGATGTCAATGGGGGCAGGGGCGGGGTATTATGTCTCGTTTCCTTTCGCAACATATTAGTGTACATTAGTTTTTATATCAACTTCTGGGAATTGCAATTGATATGCGACGAATGCTCATCATCACCTTGTTAGAATGAACATTAAGACTCAACCGAATAAGATTAAAATGTGCATTAAGACTACAAGGGCCGCCATTGGGATGTGTATTAAAATTTGGTGGGTACCATTAAAATATCCATTAAGAATAGGTGGACACCATTAAAACGCGCATTACATCATCATTTTAATGCGCATTAAAATGGTGTGATACTCATTAAAATGCTGACTGTTTGATCGTAATGTATTATAATGGGTCCGTGTCGTTAGGCCATTTTAATGGATTAAAATGCTTTGAAAAGGGTTCCGACATTACTAATACACAAACAATGTAATACAACAATTAATTATCGCATTTGGAAAACTAAGCTGATACACATAGTCCACCGTAGTATATGCAATGTAAATGGTGGTTCAGAGCGCTGACTCGGAGCGGTTACCATACATACGGCGTGACAAGGAACTCTTGAGGTATAAAATACTGCCGCACATTCGCCCGCGCGCCAACATACTTAGTAGTGAATTTAGAATCCAACTCTCAATTAACAAATGGCTCACTTCGAAAATTTTCCATGACTTTTCCGCTACGTACTTTGCGCTATGTCTCCTGATGGCACTAATTCCAACAGGCGGTTAGATGCACGCTGATCGCATACTGGGTGTTACGGAAGTATACGTCAAGTATATGTTTATCGTTACTCCTACAAATGAGTATCAAAGGCACGGCGAGCTGTTCACTTTCTCATTAGCATGTGGCTCGCAAATCAATACCCAAGTCTTCAGCGATGATCAGTGCAGCCTTCTCTCCAATGAGGAGTGCCGTTGAGTGCGTATTCTGGGGAGACAGTCAGATCACACGCCAATAGTTACTGATTAAAAACCTACCGTGCCAACATTTCTAGGCACGATAGACATATCTGCAACCTTCAGGCCCGCCACGCCATACACATTTAGCCGAGCGTCGACGACTCCTTTCTCTGACTCCGGTTTCATGGCGCAAGTCCCCAACTACATCCGCAGGTATCAGTCACATAGAATAATCAAAACTTCAAATGAACGCACCGAATGTGCTGCCGTTGGGACTGAAATTTGTTTCAGCATTTTAGCGTAATATTGAGGATGACAGTGAAAACGTACCGTTGTCACGATGAAACCTGTCGATCGCCTCGTCGTCTTCAGCAGTATAGATGATGTCAGGCGCAGTCAAGTCCACAGGCCCGGACGTTTCGCTGCAGACTGCAGCGCTTCCATCTGAGAAACATGGGTGGCCTGCAGGGACTTCACCTCGGTAGGAAGGCATGCGTCGTAATAGTTCTCGCATCTTCTTGTACCCAAAGTTAAGAGGTACGATATCGGATGGACTAAATGAAACATTATAGTCTTGGAGTTTCTGAAAGGAGGTGTACCGACTTACTCATCCAGGAAGCCCGTAGTGAAGTCGAGGACTTCCTTGCCGTTCTCTCCTAGTTTGATATGAACACTGCCAACAGACCTAGGGTAAAGCTATTGAAGCATTCAGAACAAGTCACGGGGTAGATGGGGAGTAGTACTGTAAAATAGCCTGCACTCATGTAGTTGCGAAGAGGAAGGGCGCTCGAGAGTGGAATATATCTGGTTACCGTGAGCATTCGTACGTCATTAGAGCACGGTGATGTGCACAAACCCCGCACATAGACCGAAGATGGCAACAGCCTTGTCCGGGCGATCTTGAAAGAATTCTTTCCATGGCGTTTGGAAAGCTGGACCCATGGCTCTAAGCTCATCTTCATCAGGCCGCCACTTGAGTTTAGCATCGCAGCCACTGCAATACTCGTCAGTGCTTCACCAATAACAACAACTTGTACAGACTTTTGGGCTATGAGCGACTTTCCATTACTTTTCCACTGCGCAAGGCTTTCTATATTTGGACGCTTGAAAGATGTGTTGAGAACATGTGGAAACACGCTTACCCTGTACAACACTCTCCTCTCCACGCCAGAGAGGGTCCAAGGTAACTGCTCCGTCAGCAGCAAAGTATGGAACGAAGCAGCCAATATGATCTAATAACCATAAGCCAAGATCAACTTAATAGGTAAAGGCGAACCTTGATAATTTTCTCCAACACCAGGCAAGTTCACCAGTTGCTCGATACCACATTGCTTGAGGACCCTCTCGGCGCCGATCCCAGACCTCTCGAGAATGGCTGGTGAACCAAATGCCCCAGCAGAGATAACAACCAACTTGAATGCTCTCACGATGGTCGATGATTGATCGGCATCTGGGCAAGACACTGGATCGCAGGTGAACTTAACACCTAAGGCACGCTTGTCCCTTTGGTGGTAAAGAATGTCGTCAATAGTTGGATGTAATTGTGATTCCAGGTTAACACTCACTCAAATATAATGCGCTTCACAAGCTTGCCGACCCAAAGTTGTAAATTCGGGTTGTGGGCTTGGTTGTAGATATAGTGGTGAGCTACGTCAGAACGCCTTCCAGTCGTTCCATCAATATACCTTCTCATACATGAGATTCATTCACAATGATGTACGAGTACTGGCTTACTTCGCCCATGGCTGAGATGATCTTGTTAGTGGTGGCAAACAGAGACGGGGAATCAGTAGCGCACACTGTATGCGTTGCATGTTTCTAGATCATCCGTATCATCGGCATATGGCCTCTTGTGATAGGTTGTACCAACATGCACGAACTCTTCCCAGATACCTGTTGTGCAACCACCATGAGATACCTTGATAGGTCCACTGTCCCCGTGAGTTGGACCATCAGGCTGGACCTCATATGTCTCCAGCTGCGCAAGATGCAAGGATTCAGCTTGAGAAATATATAAAAAGCGGATTTGAAACGACCTTCTTCATGAGAGGAATTAGATTCTCAGATTCCCAACCATCGGCCCCCCAGTCATCAAAATCTGAGGCAGGCGCACGAGTGTATATCATGACTGTATCATATCAGCGCCGCGTTCCTTGCTGCAAGAATGTCACGAACAATTCACGCTTGAGCCTCCACCTACACAACGACCGGACTGAACAATTGGTGCACGGCCATTAAGACGCGGACTAGGATTTCCAACATTGGCTGTCAGCGTGGTACTTGTCGGCGCCTGATGCGTGAAATATTGGTAGGGTTGGATATGAGCAGCTTGATCGAGGGTATGTTCACCCGCTTCCAAAATTAAAATCTTGAGAGAGGGATCACACGCAGCTAGTCGGCCTGCAGCAACACAAGCTGTAGTACCACCTACGCACAGCGCGCCATGTAAAAAGTAAGCTACTAGATGGTGTTATTCTAGTACTCACCTCCGGCAAAAATGATATCGAATTCTGACAGGATTGGACGAGGCTGAGACATTGAGGGAGTGCTGCTAAAGCCTGAGTGCCACGTTGCTACAGTTGAAGATGAGTCTATTGTCCCCATCATGTCATAAGCCTAACTCGTAAGTTCGAGGCGGTGCCAGTGACGACGGTCTGACTTGAACACAACTGACGACTTTAAAACAGTCAACTTCACGAAACTAGTCAGATATATTCGAATCAATCAGACCAAAGGCGCGCAAATGACTCGGAGCTTGCACGAGGCGGAATTGCACGGTGTGATAATATATGTTCACATAGTATCTGTCGAAGTTCAGAACTTTTGGACATGACACTTTCAAGGGTTTCTCTAGATCCAAAAAGTTGAAGGAGATTGCCTGAGAGACCGCACATGCGAAGGTTTATCTGGAGAAGGATGTCACGAGAAAGCGCAGGGTCGGTATCTCGTGTGTTGAGTCGATGGCTAGTCCCAAGATCCCAATCATGCGAGTGTACGCCCAAGTCAGATGTTGCGCGTTGAGGGGCAGTGCGTGGGCCACAAGTGTAAGTACATGGCTTCAACCTGTAGGAATGACGAATGACGTGGACATGACACCCGCTGGGTTCGAATTACCTGGATTCATCAATACAATTGACCCCCACACTGAGCAAGTACTACAATTTTCACTTACAATACATGCTGATGAGTTCCAGCCCTCAACAAATCATAAAAACCAATGGCCATCGTTGATGTTGTCAGCCGTCCGACGAGTGATGGACATTGTCGACCGCCTCCCGTGGAGCACAAACACTCTACTCAGGCATTAACGCAATCCTCATGGTTATCATGTGGAGCCTCTTAGCAGACCTCCTCATCGCTGTCGAGGGTCTCTCCTCAGGCATTAGGACAACCTTCGTGCTTATTAGGCTACTCGTAGCAAACCTGTTCACCTCTGTCGAGGACCTCGCGCACACGACACACACCCTCTCCACAGGCATTAGCACACTCTCCTCCAATATTGGCGCAACCTTGGCATCTATTGCGTTGTTCGTAGAAAACCGCGTTGCGACAACGAATGTGCTAGCGCTGGACATGCATTACCTACTGCAAGGCTGCATCGCTCTTGTCGCTTTGTTGTGCTTGTTGACGGTCATCTGCATCGTGCGTTGGTGCTACATATTTAGTAGAGAGCTTCGGGGTGTGCAGCATCTCAAGACCGCGTAAACATTTTTTGCAGTCCTTTGGGATCAATGACCCTATGTAAGACATGTTTCGTCATATGCATCGTTCCTTCGTATGTAGGTGGTGTGGTGCGCTGGCACATTATGATTCGGATACGTCCTCCCACTGCGTAGACTTGCACATATCATCCATTGGCACTATTGCATTCATCGATTCGAGCAGAAAATGTCATGAGAGGCCAGAATTTCAACGGGATTGATGATTGAGTCAAAACACAGGTGTTGTTGACAAGAACTCCAGGCGGCACAGACCAGAAAGACACTCTATACGGCAGTGCTATACTGAATACATGAATGATAAACTACGCATGTTAAGTGCATAACGACATCGCACTAAATTGATACAAAGACCAACTTACCAGCATTTCCAATTAACCTCCAAATCACTGCATCTTTCGATACAAATACTTGAAAACAAGATTCGTGAGCCAAACCGGGAAACACAGAATAAAAAGCAACGCTCACTACAGTGACAAAAGTCCCATCGTCCAATATCTCCTTCCTCGGCACAAGCTCATAGCCAAATACCTTAGGCAGCATAATTCGCCATGCAAACCAGTACAGCACGCCTACGAACATGACGGCGATCCCAACGAGACAGTACCTATATGACAAACGAGGAATGAGAATAAGGAACGCGTGGATAAGTGCTGGTGGAAGAAGCGTACAGGTAATATGGTAGCGGTGGGGTGTCGCCGACGCCATTGGCCGGTTTCAAGAAGGGAGCGATAAGGACTGTGCGGAGGTTTCGTTAGGGAAAAAAGTGTTGGAGCTGTAGATTGGTGACTCACGGAAGCAAGCAGCAGCCAAGAAGAATACAGCGAGAGGCCACCATACTACATCATACGCTTTAACGTATCATACAGGAAGAGCGACATGTTTGCTCACCTTTGAATGGCCGAATAGCATCTGGCTTCTTCCATCGCAGATAGAACAAACCCTAGCGGCATCAAGAGGTAAGAAACACTCGAGAACAGAGTTGAGAGACGTACGATGACAATAAAGAAATTGATAATTTGCTGTGGATATCCTTCAACGTCCAAAATGAAAGGGTAAGCAATGTTTGGGGGAGGCCCGATGATGACGATAATCTAAAAGACCAATCTCAGATTGGTATCATATTTCCAGGGTAGTACTTACGGAGGGTATCAAATGAATTATCAATCCTGGAAGTGGGGACTTCCCAGTGGGCCAATTTGAGGCCCAGAATTTGTTTCCGAATGGTAAGGGTATCCCTTCCTTCGCGAGCTCTGTGATTGAAGCATAAGCTACGTAGAATCACGATGTCGGTATGACGAACCTTGATTTACTCGTGCAGCCACAAAAGTCTAGATGAAAAGTTCCTGAGTCACAAATTTCCATAGCATTTCTCGACTTACCACAGTGATAACGTTCTATGGCCCAACATCAAACGGAGGTCATGATACGAAATACATAGGACTCACTCCAAGAGCACTGTCATGAAAACCACGAGTCAGGAAACCCTCGAACCTCGGGACGTCGAGCTCACCTGAGAGCAATGAAAACCGATAGCGCACGCTCCGCAACGGAACCAAAAACGTTCCCGAAAAACAAAGAAGCGACAGTAACGCCAGATTCAATAATCTCCGTCTATCGATACCATTCAGTGTTTCGTTCGTAGTGAAGATAAAAAATTTCTCACCTTGGTTGCGGCAGAGAAATAAGCCACATTTGCAAGCGAGTACAAAACGGTGCATATACCAAGACCCAGCGGGCCTGCAATCTTGAGCGTCCTCACTGGATTACGGACGTCGTTCATCACGTAGTTCACGTTGGACCATCCCGTATACGCGTACAGGACTTTGAAGGTGGCTGTAGCATACTGTCAAGACCATAATCAACATATAGGCATCTAGGAATTTCATTGAACGCACGTCGTTGCTGCTCGTGGAGCTCCCCGCGAACGCGTTTCTGAAATTATAGTACGGATCCACAACGCGGGTTTTACCAGAGAGAACTACCCAGCCTGTGACCACAACAAATACCAAAATTACGATCTTGAATATCGAGAGCAACTGAAAAGAATATGTTGAATACAATGATAGTGTAAAGATGAAAACTTGCATACGTTCATAATCAGTACGCCGGTCTTCGGGGCTATTCCGTGTAGAAAGGTTACGAAGAACATGACTAGACGCCATGAAACGACCGTAAGATGCCAGTTAGGTAGAAGACACACCGCCAAGTGCAACTCCACGCTCATTCCAGCGACCTGCGGATTGACCTGCGGCGACCAAGATACTACATCGTATCAGTCGAGCCATTTCGTCAAATCCAAAATACGCACTTGCTAGCAAAAACCTTGATAAAGCAGGTATATTTCAACGCCGAATATACACACAAAACAAGATGACTGACAATACAGTTGCTCGCAGTAAACCCAAGTAATATAGCGTTGGCAGCAAATATTATCGTAGCGAGGTACTTGGGCTTTTTGTAGACGGCCTCGAGGTATACCTTCTCTCCGCCACTGCGAGGGAACATGGTGCCGAACTCGAGCCATATGAAGAGTCCACAGAAGCTAAGCAAGAAACCGAGGACCCAAAGCATAAGGGAAGCGCCGACGGAGCCCACGCTGGAGAGGATGGAGGACGGCGTTGAGAATATGCCGGAGCCGATAATTTTTCCAACGATAAGGAGAGTGCAAGATGTTACACCAAGGTAACGACCCATGCCTCCCGCAGTATCTGGATAATGTCAGACGAGCAAGTTGAAGGAATAGCGAGCAAGGGCACCTTCTTCAAAAGTCAGTTCTCCAGGACCCAAGTCAGCATTGTCTTTGTGTGGCTTCTGAGTCCCCTGATCCTTTTCGCCGAACTGTAACTCGGAAGCACGGTCATCCTGGTCGTCTTGCTGCTGCTTGCTTAATCGCGACCACCAGGTAGTGGACATTCTTCTGGATGGTGTGGGAGCTATGAACACATTGATGGAAGATAAAAGGGCGCTTGATGATAACGCAAGAATGTGACCACATGATGCAAATATCATGCTGCGCACGAAAGATGGTCAGGTTTCGGTCAACGTTCCATGTGGATTCAAAATTCAAATCAGAATTCCTAGTTTAACGGTTCCCCTGAATGGCGCCTCACTCACGTGCGGGTAGTTGATGTTCGGAATCAATGACAAACATTTATTATGCCATTGCGTGCCGTCGGCATGCTACAGATAACAAAAAACCCGCGACATCTAGTAGCAATTCTATGTGATCTATTCTATATGCATATGATTCTACAATCATGCATGAAACCAGCCAATTTTATAATAAACGTACTCCACGTCTTCATCAAGACCTTGTCCTCGCGTATAATCGCCATAGGCATCACATGTGATATATTCCTTCGATAGTATGACGAGATCAGCATCACCCTTTGGATTAACATCGCATGCCTTGAGGAACACGGATTCAACCGTGTTTGACTCGAATGCGTGCGTTGGACGAAGTGGTATCACAAGATGAAAAGCGGCGGGAGATATGGCGCTATCAGAAGGACGTCGCACAAGCCCTTTCAGACAGTCCCTGATCCAAGCCGCATGTTGGGCTTCGTAAATGATGTCTGCACCAAGGACTACATCAAATGAGTACGAAAGACAATCCGGTCTAGGAGTAGTAGAGAATGATGACCAATCGAGGAAATGAGTGGTGATGGAATGGGTCGAGGTAATTTGAGAGTGCGTGGAGGAGACATTCGCGTTGACGTTTGACCTGAGGTTGGCTAACACAGAAGGGTGGAAATTGGTCGCAACCACATGAACCTCGCGATGGTTGAAAGACGGCAGTGCATCCAGTAATTTCATAACCACTAAGCTAACCAACCCTGTTCCTGCTCCGAGCTCAAGGACGTTGAGCCTGCGTGATTCAAGGACGTGAGAGGAAGAATCCAGTCCAAACCGCTCAGGATCTTCCACAATCATTTCTGCCAAGACACACGCCCCGCCCCACGTCTGCGCTCCCACACACCCGTAGTCATTGTTGTCCAGCGGAATATCTGTGAGCTGAGCTTCCACTCGTCTCTGCCCGTCTATAAAACCAAAAACGAAGTTACGGGTGATCATTCCAGCAGCAGCGACCCCGGCACAGATCGCGAGTAGCGACGCGGCTTGTTGGACCAGTATCTCTGTGTAAGCCAAGGTAGGCTCTGGCGTCCCAAGATCATCCAATGAGAATGCCTTAGAGTGCGATAAGTCTTGCCAGACCTCGAGCTGTGCGATTAGAGTGGTAAGCCACCGAATGGAATACGAGCGCTCGAATGCGTCAGATCGGATAGCTTGGAGTTCGCTATCATCTTCATGACGAAGGCGTAACTTTTGCTCTCCATTAGATACAGGCGCCTGCACACGTTTGCGACGCGACCCACGGACTTCTGGATAGTAAAGTGACTGTAAATAAGTCAAGGCATCGAGAAGCTGGGTGACGGAGAAACTCGCGATCTTGGCGATCGGTGGAAGATATGTGGTCGGTGGACAGAGAACAGACATTTAGAGGCGTTAAAATCGAGAAGGCCGGAAGATAATTAATACTAGCAGAAAATCATGCTGGTTGAATATTTGAGAATTATGGTTTCAAGTTAACATGATTATTTTCGGGTGTGTACCATGATGGCGTGAATAACAAGCCCAAACAACCATCTGGATCAGCACTTGAACGCGCCCCACCAGAATCATCAAGTGGCGACGAAATGAATAATTCCAGTCAATCTTCCACTCTGTCCATATCATCTATCCCGCCATCTAGCTTTCAGAATGCTTCTGTCTATATGTCACAATCGTCGCTGCACGATTCCATCCATACTGATCCAAATTCACCAGAAGTGCTCAAGCAGAACGTGCAAATCGCCCTTGACCATGTCGCAAGGATTCAAGCACTGGCACATAACTGCTTGCACGGCACGTACGTCTCTCTACTCCCTTTATACTTATACTGTGTTTAATTATTTGTCAGACAAAGCGCATACCAAGGAGGAAATAGTCCTGCACATACAACAGGCAAGTACGTTCATGCCCTTTTATAATTGTGGCTTTACGCTTCCAATTTTCAGCTGAGCTGGCTGCACTCATGCAGGCACTTCGCACACTTGCTGAATTCCTTCGACAAACTGGTGTAGGCGCATACCCCATGCCACTTGCCCCTGAGTCTCAGAGTGCATCATCGGTACCTCCCATAGAGCAGCAACTGATCGACACCACGGCCCGAGAGGTACAAGTGCTTTATGAGCGCCTGAAACGTATTCAAGAGAGCAATACCGTTGCTGTAAATCTACTTGGGGCTGCTGATACTGTCTCCCGTGCACGCTAATCAACATTGGTGCCAATTTTATTGTGTATCTTTGTACACCAGTCCATCTGATATGCGACGAAGCGCAGATAAACCGGCTTCAGGTGACAGTGTG
>MU172344.1:4912-18663 GCA_016695485.1 Suillus hirtellus
GCTCTTGAGAATTTATTCCTACCATCAATCTAAGCATTTTTACAAGACAGAAACTTTCAGGGACTTTTTCTCACAGCACTAAAAATTTTGCACAAAAGTAGCGGCGCATAAGTGAACTGCACCATAGACGTCTCAAAATCATTTCATTTCCTTATAGTCTAAACGCTCGCTGACACCTATCTAACTCCTCAGCGCTCGTATATCCTCCAGTGGTCTCCACACCCCTTCGCACTCGCAAGTCGAATGCCGACTTACAGTGATACATGGTCTTTTTGATCATCCATCATCTGCTGGCCCTAAGGTCGGTGTTAGTAATGTATGTATGTATCTCGTTCGGTGCTTTACTCATGCTTAGCTGTATGGGCTCCAATAGATCTTGCAAAAACGCAAATTCGATGCACAATTTGCAGTCGCATGTGCGCCACGTTGCGATGGTGCAACTAAGTGTGGTCGATGCCCCATTGGTAGTTTGACAGATGTACTCAAAGGCTTTCATTTTCATCTTCTTGCCATCTTGCTACTTGGTGCAAGTCTGGATCACCGACTTCCAGTAGTGATACAACAAGAAATGAGTTTATCTACATAAATCTCATCTAAAATATACTTTGATACACCATAACACCATACGATAGAAAGCTGGGAGCAAGCCCCCCCGCACTCGAATAGGGCTATGTCCGACATAGGGTCTCCGACCCCAAAGGACAATAAAAATGGATTTATGTAAATAAATACGACGGATCCTCGACCAAATATCTCCATGCGGAACACTCGACAACCATTCCAACTTTGACTCGATGCGATAAGAAGAGCTGATCGAAGATGAACGAAAGGCGTCGAAGAAGGTTGGGCTGTGTCCAAGCGTTAGCTCGGGCTGGACGCTGAATGAGTGAGCCGCTGGGTGGGCGGGCACGATCATACAGCGATTTTGCAAACACCTTTGTCGATGAACAGAATGATATTACTAATTTGTGTGTATGATACTATCAAATAGAGAGCGGAGGGCGGGTGGGAGCAAAGAAATGATGAGGTACGAAATGTACTAAATAGAAAAGAGCTAAACGAGTGTAGCAGTACTAACGATAGATCAAATATGCGAAGAGTGGTGAGGAAGGAGACATCTCGCTCATTTGGATGCATGGTGCTGACTCTCCGGCAAGCTCCGAATCGGCACCTTACTCATTCCAACTTCGACTCGATGCGATAAGAAGAGCTGATCGAAGACGAACGAAAGGCGTCGAAGAAGGTTGGGCTGTGTCCGAGCGTTAGCTCGGGCTGGACGCTGAATGAGTGAGCCGCTTACCCAAAGGCTGACGATCTCCGACCACGGCTGATGTTCAGCGGCTGAACCCAACTGAGTGAGTAAGCCTAGTCTTGCAGTGCCGATCTTTCAACTAAGATTACCCAGGTGCTGAGATGCTACCTGTTCGAAAGCCCGGATGTATGTTTCATAAGCTAGGGATTTCCATCGACCTGCAATGCGTACTATCTCTGGATCGACTTTGCTGGCAAGGTAAAAGGAAGCTCCTCCGATTCGAAATGAGTGTCCAAACATTGTGCCCCAGCCCCACGCTAACGTAATGCGATTTATGGTTTCTATCGCTCGAGTTTTGACCATAGGGCGAATGAAACCTTTGTTGTCCCTCCATGAGAACAATGGGTCGTTGGGTGATGCTGGTACGACTCTTGCAAGGTTTCTAAGCGCTTCTAGTGGGCACAAATTCCCCTGTTCCACTAGAAATACTGACTGAGTTTCTCCTGGCTTCGCCGTTTTAGCGCTCGGAAGGTCAAGTCTTGCATAAGATTTTCCGTTCAGGTCTACACCAAAAAGGACGTCTTTCCGTGTGATGTGCTTTGATGCATTAAATTCTGTGCGCGTCCTGACTGAGACTTCGCCAAAGCGCATCATGCCAAAGAATGAGCAGCTTGCAATCGCCCAGATGCAGGCGTCGAACGGCTGATCGAGCTTAAGGGTTGCTTTGATTGCGGTAAGCTTCTGAAGCGTTACTGGAGGTCTCAGTGGCTTGCGGCGTGCCCCTTGCAGATTCTCTAGACCTCGAAGTGACCAGCTTATTCGCGTGAGGTTCTCAGTTGACAACAGAGGTGACCAACCTTGCACTAGATGCCAGGCATGGATCGCAGATAAGTATTTCTTGACAACTGTAACCGATACGGGTTCGAATGGAATGGATTCGGCTGCTGGATCTCTAGCGATTGGATTTAATGTGGAAGGGTCTGACACAGCCCATAGTGCGAAAGAATGCAATAATTCAAATGACGCCGGGAGCCTGTCTGGTTCTGGAATGGAGAAAATGTCGCAAAAAAGATGGAATTTACGGATCCCTGATCCGTAACTGGCTGTTTCTCGTAGTGACGCACGGCCTGCAGCTTCAGCAAGAAGGCAGACTATAGGATGGTCTATGGTAGATGGTGGTGGAGTGTTGACTCCGCACCATAAGAAAATGCACTCCTCTGCTAGGCAGTCCGGACGCAAAGGTGATGTGTTGAGGCTCAAAGGTTCATGTGTTGCGTCATGAGGTACAATCGTAGCTGATGTTAAGCTGCGACATACAATAATTTGTTGACGAGGTGTGATGGGAGTGGGAAATAGGTTTTGTGCGAAGGGCCAGGCATGGAATTTTGAAATGCGTGGATCTCGCCGCGTGAGAGTGGGTCTGAAATGTTGACCAGTCCGGGAACGTGCTCGACTTTGAGTTGAAAATTGTTTCGCGCTTGCAGTACGTAGATTTCCTTCAACACAGTGTTTGTGTGATGGCTGCACGATCGTCCCTTGTTTATGGCCAAAACTATTCCGGCATTGTCTGACCGGACCAAGATTGAGCCTCCGTTGATCTGCAGATGCTCATTCAGTCCTAGATGAAGAACCATCCTCAAACCTAATTCTACTGCAACAGCTTCGGCCCAACCTATATCGTGCTCGAGGCCCGGACCAACTCTGAAACCATCCTTCCATCTCCATGATGCCCAATGTTGGCCTATTACTACACCTATTCCGTATGACGTGCTCGCATCTCCCCACCATTGTAAATCGACTGGCTGCGGATTCTGCAGAGGTTTCTTGCAAGGCAAGACCTCTAAGATTTGCGTAATCCATTGAATGTCGGCTGTCAGCGTGCGTGGGACATGTAGCCGGGCTCGAGGTGACTTGAAACTGCTGGCAAAAATTGAAATCGACCGTAAGAAAGGTCGTATAAGGGGGAAAATTGATGAAACGTGAACTAGCTTGCCGTGCAGGCTCTCTGCTTCGCTCGCCGAGAAACGCGAGCCTGCTTTCAGCCAGTCCTGCAATAGTGTTTGAATCTTTACCATTTTTTCCTGTGGTAGCGATACAGTTCTCTGGGCTAGGTCCCAGTTGAAACCAATATAACGCTGCAACATCGCGAATGCTCTCAGTTTCTCCAGGCTCCATGGCACTCCAAAGAAAGCTGACAACTTGATGAATTCCTCTTCCGTCCAATGCTGGTGCGGGAGGCGGATTACGAAGAAATCGTCGACCCATTTTCGAATGGGACCAATACCGGCCTCTTTGTATATGGCGACTAGCATGTCTGCCACTGAGCCAAATACTCCGGCACTTGAACTTAGTCCAAACATTAGAGCTCGGTCGACATATATACGCCCGCGCCAGAGAATGCAGAGAGCCCATTGCTGACTGGGATGGACTGGGATTATTCTGTATGCTGATGCGATGTCGAACGTCGCTGCAATGCAACCATCCGGTAATGAGAGAATTAGATTTACCGTATTGTCGAATGTGCCCCATTCCATTGGGAACAGGTCTGAATCTATTCCTGCATTGATAGAAGGAGTGTCTGGTATGTTGCAAGGGAAGGACATGTCCTGCACGAGCCTGAATTTCGAAGAGTGTGGCTTTGGTACGAGGCCAAGCGGTGACGTTCGAAAATGGCCGATAATAGCTTCCAATTCTGAAGGTGAGTATGTGCGAGAGTAACGTCCGGCGTCTTGCTCGCTGATTATGTATTGATCTATAAAGTCCATATTGAGGAGGGATGATGCGTGATTTTCGAAAAATTAAGGTGGAGGTAGGCACTCCAGTAACTCCTACATTAAAGCCTTCTTCGACGTTGGATACCATATGCTTCCAATCTTCATATATACCATATTTACATAGGGTTTCCTTGAGCTTTGATGCATTGAGTGGGGTGATGACCTGCCTAGGATCTAGACTGGATTGATTTGCATGATCCGGCGCCGTGAGAGGTGTCTCCGCAAATACTGCATCCATGGTAGTTGACGCATGTGCTTGCGAAGCGGCAGCTGGAGAATCAGGCCCATCCAATGCAGAAAATCTTTCCTCCTGGGGCTGCAAGAGCATGGGCACTCTTGGCGGAGGCTGCGATCTGTGCGACTGGGTGGCCTGCGGTAGTAGATTCGGCTGAACAGTCTCCTGGAAGGTGGTCTGCTCCTCCGCACCGAAAGCACTGTAGTCTACTTTTCTTTTTCATGGGTTGTTGGAACGACGATGATGACGACGATGGTGCTGGTCTCTTGAGGTGTGATGAGCTGGCTTGAGATGCCACTACTGTGGGTTGTCTAGATAGCATGCATGTTGCAATGATCATCAGGGCTTTGTCATCGAGCTGCGATAAGTCGTGCTGAGGGTGTTGAGCTACTGCTTCGCATTGCTGGATATCATACTCGACTGCTATTTCCCAAGAGTGAGAGCAGCTGAGACCTAGAACAGTACTGTGGTGCGCCTTCAGCGCTGCCACTCGTGCGATCCCATGGTAGACTGCGGTGCGTTCTTCTGCCGCTTCTGCTGCTCCTATCCAGTCTGACAGTGATATGTTTCTCTCATTTCGGCGGTCGAGACCCTTAGCTGCTATGGATCCGGAAGCCGTGATAGTAAAGGCCTCCTCACCATTCCTAATCGCCTGCCAGCGCGCCGACAATGTTAGCACGCTGTATGGTACGTATCTGAACGCTTTGAATGCATCATCCACCTTGGGTGGGACGGCTGTGAGTGGGAACAGCCATTAGCCTTCGGTGTTGCATACAGCGATATAGGTAGAGCATGGGGCTGAGTTTCCCGCGCGGTTTTACGATGATGTAGCCTTTAGCTACAATGCCACTTTATGGCCTGGCGGATTCTAGTTAGGCCTGCCGCCTGAATACGAACATATGTATATTGCCTTTAGCAATCGAGCCTACTGCTCTGCGACCTATGTCGCCGAATCTGCATCAAGGACATGCAAGGATGGGTGCCTTGGTGCACTAGTGTGGTGGCAGCGCAGCGCGCTCAGATCGAAGATGGGAAGTGGGAACTTACCAGCGTTCAAGGGGTTGGCTCTGAAACCTGGAATTATGTCGGGTAGCGTGACTCTGGATTCATCTCTCTTCACTGTGGTGATAGCTGCTCTCGCTTTCTCAACCTCCTCCGGCGATACGAACAGTGCAGGGGTTGGTGCCATGGGGCTTGGGCCCGGTGTGGCGTTGTTCCGGCCTGCTTGTTCCTGTTCTAGCTGCAAGATGCAGGCACGCAGTGCGTCTAGTTCTGCACTTTGGTTCGGTAGCGGCTGAGTAGATGTTGGTCCAGGGTTGGGTTCTGGACCCGTGTTGGTCGTTGCCCGTTGTCTCGATGCAGGTTGTTTAGCTGCCTGCTTAGCTGATTGTTTGGCTGCTTGCTTAGCGGCTGGGGCGCCTGGAAGAGGTGTGAGCTGAATTACTCTGGGTGCTGGTGAGTCTGCGGTTTCATTGGCGCCGATGCAGGCGATTCTAGCTGACTGTCTCATTGCAGCTGCCTTGGCTTGAGCTGCGCTTTGGTTCGCATCCAGCGATCCGCCTGGGGAGTTGGGTGGGTCTTGGTGACCTGAAGGAGTATGTGGGACCTGGGCTTGCCCTTGAGTATAGGAAGGGCCCGGCAGTTGCAGATTTAAGTGCTGAAATGTCATATTGATAGGCGAAAGATTCAGAACAGAGGAAAGTGTTTGAAAGCAAAGAAATGATGAGGTACGAAATGTACTAAATAGAAAAGAGCTAAACGAGTGTAGCAGTACTAACGATAGATCGAATATGCGAAGAGTGGTGAGGAAGGAGACATCTCGCTCATTTGGACGCATGGTGCTGACTCTCCGGCAAGCTCCGAATCGGCATCTTGCTCATTTCCTACACAGTACTGCTAGTTGGTACATGCACACGCTCCTGGAAGACGATCGAATTCATGCTAGTTTCTGCGTCAGATTTGGCCACAAGTTTAGCGTGATATTGTCGAACGCTAAGGATGAGGCGTGGTCCCAGCACAAACATCTGCGCGGACAGTAACATTTGCATAATACCATCGAGTATATCAACTGCTACTACAGAATTCGGAATCTACAGAAGTGATGAGCAGTGTTTACCTATTGATGTCAGTGACATGTTGGCGCACCTCGCCTTCTGGAGAGAAAATAACAAACTGGAGGCAAGAGACACTGGCAAAGCTAGCACATGCGGAACTTGAGCAGAAAACGATGAGCACATTCGCATTACAAGCTCACCTTGCAAAATAAAGTACGTGAGATTCCATCAGCACCCTGAAACAGTCCCCGATGGTCGATCCCCCGATGGTCGATCCCGTCAATGAGCCGAGTCGTCGCAGGTCACGGAAGTGCTTCGCAGCGATCCAGACCGAAAGACACAGTACGAGGGCCTCCCAAACAGTGTTGAGCATCCAAATCATTGATATGAGAAGCTGGGTATCCCCCTCGGATTTGTCAGAGCATATATGACTACCAGAGAGTATCATTTCCTCTGGTATTTGGCCAATGAGTTATGTTCTTCAATTCAACAAGTAAAACTAACCCGATACGAAATCATACTTGAGTACTATGATCGTGATTACTCCGCAGGCAATGTTTACAGCTAGGAATATAATAACAAGGAAGATAAGCATCCTCCTAGATCTCTGATACATGGCATGCAACCGAGCAATCATGATGACTTGGATCATGTTTCAGTCGAGTTAATATCACTGAGGTATCGCAGCTGCGCAACTCACCGCCCAACATGGCAGCTACGACCACATTTGTCCCATTTACTGCACGGTATATGATATTGCCTGAAACACCCTATTAGCGGCCGCCCTCGTACTAGGATCAAACGCTCCGACTCACACCTACTATTGAGTCATTATGTGGAGCCGAGTCCAATAGTCAAATCGCACTCACCCCTACAAATGAATGTATTCATTGGATAGGAACGAAATGATTGTGGAATACTCACTGCGTCTGTCAACGAGACAAACGTAATGTGTTCTGTGTGCCGCCGGTTAGAAGAATCGAACACGGTGCATATGAGACATACGCAGAATGTTAGCACTGATAATGAGAGATGGGCCATCAGTACAGCAACAACTTTTTAGCCTCGATTGACATACACAGAATATGCTATTCCAACATAGCGTATCTAGAACATTTTTGAGTCAGCCCAACCACCAACCATGCTATGATATAAAATGAGGTACGGACGACTAGGTACAGCACGGTCATGAGAGACCAGCGTTGCGTCTGTCACGACTTCATTGTTTTTGTTCTGATATGGGACTCTGTGACTCACCCAAATGAGGTCAATCTATGACAGCGTTGTTAGCAGGTTGGGTGCTCCGGCGGCAATATCATCAACCTACCTCTTGTGGGAGTGTTAATACTGGAAATATCATGAGAATATCAGCAATTTCAGGACACTGCGCTGCTCACCCCAATCGTATATCACCACGAGACCTGCGGCCACTGCGAAGCCACAAGTCAATATCAGATCCAGACATAACCAACTGATATGGCGAACCCGTCCAACAGCTGTAAAAAATACTTGAATTGATGAAGGGCCACCAACTGGGATCGTTTGAGACTAGTACGGTCATATTGGAGGATGGGAGGTGTTAGGAGCGTGTAACGGTCTAGTGTTCAAACGTTCATATACCAGCGGAAGTTCAGCGCTTGTATCACCAAAATGGGCATGATGGTGATTTGGACATTTGTTCATGCTCGAGGCCCTTGCAAATTGATTGAAGTACACAGTACTCGATTGAATGAAAATAGATTTTCAAACCGTAGTAACCGGTGAATTGGAAATTGAAAACGTTTCAATTCGTTCAATTTGGCAGCTGACTGGTCACGAGTTCCACCATTTTCATTATATTCTATATGAAGTTCGAGGTACGAGAACTAAAATAGAATTAGGTCTATGTGGCGGCACGACTGTTTCGGGACACGCACCTTCTTACTTCCTACTAACACGTTAGTACTCGCAACTCTACTCTCATTCGACTACTCTCGCGTTTCGTCGCGCCCGCCCACCACTTCCCTTTTCTGCGCAGCTCACGTCTCGTACATAGAGAATAACGTGGGACATTCAGTTTGTTAAAAATTTACTCGACGCACCATCTTAGAGCTGCGGTTTCCCACCCGCCCTCACGGCTCATCTCGGACTTATCCCACAGGTTCGAAACGGTGTTTCGGGTCGTAAAACCCTGAGGGTTTTAAGCCCAAAAAGCGTCATAACGGTTTTGCAACTACTTGTAAATATCAGATATCATTAAACGTTTAATATATCTGATATCTAATTCTTAAATGTCACGAAAATTGTAAGCTACACATAGAGAGCATTCTTGTCGCAAACTCATCATTCCATCACAGGTCTAAGCGTGATTTGTGCACTCTTCCTCCGATGGAACAAGAACTGCGGCATGATACCAGTTCAACTACTTAATTTACCCTCCTCCATGCGGGTGCATGTTCACATCCTCCAATAATATTCAGAACATTTTCTAACTGGTATCCGGTCTTGATATCAAGATCACATTACCCATTCATCCAACTTAATATAATCCTCTCAGATCTTTGCAGGCCGACCCAGCCTCGATCCACATGTAAGTAACATACATTCTGTTAGCTGGCATAGCTTCCGATCTGATGGTCCATTATAAGACTGATTTAGATCGTTTCAGAGTACAACGTCGATAGCAACGCCGCCCGCGCCTTCATCATCTTGTAGATATTTGCGGGCCCATTCTCTGCCATAAGCAATCCTTGCACAAAACGAGTTCGCTTGGGACAATGTTCCCATAGTATCGTCTTCTGTCACTGCCCCACTTTGCATTCATCATTCGCACATGCCTTGAGACTGTATCTAGATACAAGGTAACCATCTTCTGTGGAAGATCGCACACGTCTTTTGTCCTCAAACAACGCAGCATTAATGATACTTTGTCAGGCATGCTTTACTCCCTGCTCAACAAATCACATAACATTCCCGTTCCATGCACATCCATGATCGAGTTATTTGCTCTACTTGCAAGCCTCTTAGAATCATCATACTCTATATCGTTGAATAGTGCTTGGAACCAGATGATTGTTGTCGAACACATAACCTGTCTAACAGTGGTCAGTGATTGGTTGGTTTAATCAAATGATTAATTGATTAGTGGTCTCCAGGACATCGACACCCTGCTTCCACCATTCATGCACAATTTAGCACTCCTTCTCTGCGGCCCAGATGGATCATGAAGGTGGCCAGACGTTCTCGCTGATCTGACACAGTATCAGCCATCTGAGGTTTTGCGACTCGCTATCACTTCTCCTTTTGCTTCGTCCAGGTGCACAATAGAGCCAATGAGATCTTATTAAAACTCTGTGTATTAGAACATCGTGATCAGCGCCTTACTAATACATTTCCAGGTGGGCTGCAATTCCTCAGTGATATTGACTTGGGGGAAACATCATGCTAGTCATCATGATTGCTTGGTTGCATGCCACGTATCAGCATTCCAGATAATTCTCCTTATCGCCTTTTTTTTTTTTTTTTTGGTTCCAATTTCTGTCCATTGGGGTAGTGTACCCTATGTCGGACGGTACTAACTAGTCTACAAGGCCCCTGCCTTTCTACATCTCTGGACTCGTGGATGCCCTGGTGTGAAGTTGTCCCCCACCAGTCCGCCGTTCCCGCCGGCTGTTTTAGGCGCGCAGTCCATTCGAAGATGGTGAGACATCTCTCGTCGTGTCGTGGTATGTAACTGAGCGTGGTATAGGTATGACTGAGACGTGTACTCGGCTGCCCTGGAGGGCAGCTAGTACATGAAGCTATGAGGGAGTAAAGTTAGTGGTGTGGAATAGGATCTCGTCCTGGGGTCAATTCCTTCTACCACTTGTGCTTCCTATGGTGCGCTGTGGGCCGTGCCTGTGTCTTCATGTAGGGCGAGTGAGGTGTTAATTGCTTGATTAGGTTTATGTTTTTTGAATGTAAGTTAGGTTGCGTGAGTTGATGATATGTCGTAGGTTCAGTTCGTGAGTGGGTGGGGATTCAGCTGGTATATGGGAGTTATCATCGGTCAGGTTGGGGAGGGAGAGAGACTTCACCGAACGTGGTCTTCAGTCTGCCGGTGCTGTTGATGAAGCGAAGGAAGTGGGTCATGGCTAGGGGGTCTGTTAGGAGAAATGGGAGTGAGGTTGCTTTGCGGCTGAGCTTTTGATGGAGGATGAAGTGTTCTTGAACGTATTGAGGACACTCGAATAGGAAGTGATGGACGGTCTCTTCTGAGTTCGGGCAGATGGGGCAGTTGGGAGTGTCGTTTCTCTGTATACGATGAAGGTGTTGGTTGAGTGCGATGTGTCAAGTATGGAACTGCATGTAAAGGCCGATCAAACGTTTGGGGAGGTCTGCTGTGAGTTTGATGAAGGAGTGGGAGAGGATATTGGGGTCTAGGGAGTGCATGCATGCATATCTGGGGGACTTAGCCCAGAGGCGGTCCCATCTGCCTCTGGTCTGTTGCTTGAATGCCTGCTTGATGGTGGAGAGGCTTTGGGGGAGTTGTTCGAGTGAGAGGTATTGAGGGAGGAGGTGGGTAGGGCTATTGTTCCTTCTGTGTTCCGCTGCACTCTTGGCTTCTTTGTCCGCTAACTCGTTCCCTTCTACTTCCTTGTGGGCTGCTATCCAGTGGACTGTAACGTCGTAGCCATGTCGTTGATGGGTTCTCTTGAGTGTTTCCATCATTTGTCTGAAGTGCTCTACTAAGTAGTGTCCAGCTTTGGGAGTCGTACTCTCACTGAATTTCAGGACTGCTTGGTTATCTGCCAGTATCGATGCGGGAAAGGTTAGTGGGCGTTCAGTGGAGAGGAGATGGGCTGCTAAAGTGAGTCCAACCGCTTCGGCTTCATAGACTGTGTGATCTTCATCAGATCCGAGGTGGAAACGGAGTATACGGGGTTCGCGACCCTCCTGAAGCAGTACTGCTGCGGCACCTATGTTACCATCATGCCCTGATCCATCGCTGAACACTCGTATTTTGTCGGGGAGCTGAGCTAGTTCTTCGATGGACTTTTCATTAGTTTCGGCTATGTGGACTGAGTAGGGGCGTGCATGGGATGGATGTTGGATGGCACCAGTTAGGGTCTCGATTTCTGTGGGGTCGATACAGAAAGAATGTGTGAGTCTGTGGAGGGAGGTGCAGTGTCTTCCTACATAACGGGCTGCGGTGCGTTTGACGTGGGCATGAAGCGGGTGGGATGAGGGGTGGGCAGCTAGTTGTATGATGGCTCGGTGACAGGTATTTTGCAGAAGGAGAGTGATGGGGAGGAGGTTGGCGTGGGCTTCGAGTAGGTCTGTAGCGGTTGTCCTCATGGCACCTGTGATTGCTAGTGCCGCTATTCTCTGGACTGAAGTCATTTTCTTGGCAATTCCAATTGAACCTCTCTGGGTTGCATCTGATCCTGAGCGGAAGGCTGGTGTGAACCACACATCTGCGGCGTAGAGCATCTTGGGGATGGCTACTGCTTGATACAACCGTCTGGTTAGCTTCATCGGCATGCCTGAGGCGGTGGAGGAGAGGCGACATAGTTGGAGAGCGTATGCGGTTCCCTTGGCGATGGCATAGGCTATGTGATCCTTCCAGCGTAGTTCTTGGTCCAGTATAACACCTAAAAATTTGTGAGTAGCGGATGGGCGAATGGTATTACCTCTGATGATCATGGGAGGGCGGGTCTTGGTTCTGTTCATAGAAAAATCAATTAGTGCGAATTTACTGGTTTCAAACTTAGAGTTGTGAGTGTTTGACCACTTGTACCCTCCTCCAGGGCGATTGAGCATGTTAGATAGGATGCGGTGTGTTTCTTGGAATGAGGAGCCCACAGCAATGAATGCCGTGTCGTCGACGAACGCCAGGGTTGATTCGGATTTGCTGTGGTTCTTGGCTACATCAACTAAGTCGGCGTTGTAGATGATGTATAGGATCATCGAGAGTGGGTCTCCTTGACCGATACCATTGGTTACTGGGAACCAATCCGATTTGAAGTCGTCGAATTGCAGGCGTGTTTGTCGTCCCGTAAGGACTTGTTCCGTAAAGTCGATCATGGCTCTTGGGAGGCAGCGAACTTTCATGTTGTGGAGAAGTCGATCGGTAACTGCATTGGGGAAGGCCCCTTCAATATCCAGGAAAAGCATGGAGGCTACCTTCTTCGTCCTCCAGGCGTTTTTGATGGTCTCTTCGAGTAGATGGAGGGAGTCTGTTGTGGAGCGACCTGGTCAGCCACCGAAGTGCGTGGCTGGCAGGAGTTGGTGGTGTTCAAGATAGTAGGTCATCTGATCTGCTATAACCGCCGTTAGTAACTTGCAGGTAGTGTTGAGGAGGGCTATGGGACGATACGCTTTGGTTACAGTGTAGTCAGGCTTTCCGGGCTTGCGTAGGACTACAGTTGTGAATTGGCGCCAAGGTTGGTAGTAAGTGCATAGGTTGATGGATGCGTTGAAGAGGGGGAGGAGGAAGGGGACCAGTAGGCTGGCACATTGCTTGAAAACCACATTGCAGATGCCGTCAGGGCCTGGGGCTTTGAAGGGGCTGAGTTTGTTGATGTTGCGGTGGATTTCATCAGGAGTGATAGGGACCATAGAGGCGATGGGGTCAGGGTAGGTGAAATCTGTTGGGACGGAAGACGAGGTGGGACGTTGGGGAAAGAAGGACTCAGCTAGGGCAGTACTCTTCTCGGCGTTGCTAGTCGCTTCTCGCGTTGTGTTGTCATTCTGGCATATTGAGAGGGTGGGTATCCTGGTCTTGCTGCCATCTGTTGGGGCAGAAGTAATATACTTGTTAGCAATCCATATCTCGTTACCCGAGATTTCTTCCAGCCAGTCAGTCCAGTGCTGCTTCTTGGATTTGAAGATCTCTTTGGCGTAGTGGTTGCGGAGTTGCTTGAATTCGCTGTGGCAGGCATGCAGGGGTAGGGCCCTCATCTTGTAGGCTGTATGCGCGGCCTTGTTGACTTGTCGTCAGAGCAGGGTGAGGTCGTGGGTCCACCAGCATTTCGAGTGAGGGTTGGGCTTTGAGATGGGTACAGTTTCCGAGATGGTTTCGTCGAGGGAGAGTGCTAGGTTGTGGTGTAGAAACAACAATACTGAGAGGAACAAGGATGCTCCTGACAGTATCTATAAAAAGTTGTGAGGTCGCGCGTTGCCTAGTCTGCGTTACTTGAGGAGACAAATGCGTTCGACCCTAGGGGAGGCGAGTGCTGCGAAGATCTAGAGGTACGTGCTTCAGTGAAGCGCGAGAAAGCGCAGGTGCGCGCAAGGTGTGGGAACACACGCACGTATTAGCGCGAAGCGTGGGAAAGCATGCGCGTGTATGCGGAAATGATAGACTAAGCTTCAGTGATGATATAAAGCAATATAAGAGAAGAGAGGTGCGAAGTGTAGACAAATAGAGTTCTACTATGTTCTGCTAAGTAGTAAGTAAGTAGTAATAGGTAAAA
>MU172344.1:18823-76807 GCA_016695485.1 Suillus hirtellus
AAGCGCTACCGAGTAGGTATGTAAATATATATATGAGTGAGAATGCATGATAAAAATAAAGATGTAATAATATGCAATGAGAGAAAATAGAAATATATGCACTAGAGAACATGGTGGACAGTGGATGGATGCATCTGGATGGCTGGCACTTTAGGGCACTCAAGCGCAGGAATGCGCGTGCGCGTGTACATCGCGAAGCGCAGGAAAGCTGCGCCTCATATAGGAATTGCTGTGGATAGCGCACAGAGTAATGCTATGAGTTCGTGCTGTATACTCCTTGATGAAAACTACCATATCACGCCATGAGAGGCATGATTCTCTACAGCGGGCTGCAGATTGAAATGCTTTGTTAGTGTAGATATGTGCGGGGGCTGGCCTGGAGTCGAGGCGCGCTGTCAATACTTCCTTGAATTTTGACCAGTCGGTTTCTCGGAAGTTGCGTGTGTGTTCCTGTTCAGTTCTGGGGATGGTTAGTTCTAAGATGCTGAGGATAGGGACGTGGTCTGTCTTGGGGCCTCGTAGGGCTGGGTTAGTGCCGCAGGAGATGAATACTTCCATAGAGTGGTCCATGCATAGCACATTGTCTGGGCGAGTCCAGTTGCCACTGTTTGATGCCTGGAGGGTAGGTTGGCCTTTTGGGAGAGGTTGGTTCATGCCATATTCCGTGATGAGGTCGATGAGAGGTTGTGCGGCATTGTAGTCCATTAGGTGGGCGTTCCTTTCTTCTTCCCAGAGAGGGTGATGGCGATTGAAGTCGCTGAGCCATATCATGTGATCGTTGACGGTTGGGTGTATTAGGGCGATGTTGGTGGATAGGAAGTCGTCGAGGGCTTGGATGGTGTGTTGGCGCTTACTGTCGTTATAGATATTGAAAAGAGTGCATTTACCAAAAGCGCCGGAGAATTGGATGACTACTACATCTGAGGAGGGGAATGACAGTTGTTTCCAGTCGTTAGTGTTGAGTGCTGAGTTGACCAGGGTAACGGCACGGGTCTTCTGTTCTGGGTGGGTGTAGTGTTGGGTAGGGTAGAGGGTGTGCCATTGTCTGTTGGATTTGGTGTTGCGGAGTCGGTCTTCACATGCTTCTTGAAGGGCGAGGATGTCCCAGTTTCGGGCTGTTGGGCCGTTGAGGATGGATTCTTGTGCTGCTCAAGAGTTGTTGAGGTTCTGTTGCCAGATGCGTAGCCGGGTGGATGTTGGATCCGGTTGTTCAGACATGGGCTATGGGTGAGTTGAGGGATCCGATGAGTGATTGCTGTGGAGACGTCGATGATGGGGGGAACCAGAGAGGTGTGTAGGCAGAGGTTGTGGCTGGTGTTGCAGGCGGGGATGCGTCTGAGGTGGGATGGCTGTCGTCGGGTGTGTTGTCGTCTTCTTGATCATCATTGATAGAGAGTGCGGCGAATTTGTTGTTGGTCGTTGAGGTTGCGGGAGGGAGTCCTGGAGTCTGGCTGGGGCCTGTGTGTTTGGTTGAGGTCGAGGTCGAAGTTTGGGTGCTTGGTTTCGTGGTGGCGAATAGGGTGGTTTGGCGGAGGCGTGGGGGCTTGCTCGTGTCTGGGGATGGGACTGTGACTGGCTTCTGATATGGGGCTGCTTTGGGAGGAAGGTGTTAAGGTCATACTCTCGTAGGATCGGATCCGAAGGACTTCGGCCTCAGCTTGTGCGCTGTGCCCCTTTCCCAAGTACTGTCCCTTATTTCAAAGTACTAGTAACGATGCGTCCGGAGGTCCGGACGAGTATCGTAGTATATCCGGATGTCTTCTGGATATCGGAAATGCGTATAAGGCTAATCCGGACATATCTGAACTAGAAACTAACAGAGTATAGACTACCCGAAGGTAGAGCCGGAGATGTAGACTATCGGAATCTATCCGAAGTCTCGGAGGATGACAAAAGTAAGAAGTACTCAAGTCCGGAAGACGGAAAGAGGACAAACTAAGATGATATTCGAACTGAGGTACTACAAGACATTTACATGAGTTTATATACTAGCAGGCATAATGAAAAGATCAGTAAGCAGAATCCGAGGCTATGTAGAAAGCATATGCAAAGGTTAATAATCACGAGTCGGAAATGAACATAGGTAGACGGATCAGTAATCATACCGGTAATAGATATAGCCAAAACAACGGAAATAAGGAAATACCGAATAGGCTGTGTTTAACATTAAATGAACAGGAAATGAAATAGGAAGCTTATCTATATCGGAATGGAAGCGGATCTATGCATCGGACCGGATCGGATCTAAGGTCCGGAGTCCAGAAGAGAAGCGTGGATATTATGGGATATGACAGAAGGGTAGCGTGAGTCCATGTTTCACAGGTGGGGAAGTAGGGTAAAGAGTTTTCAGGATACTTAGCACTGAGTTCGTCGCATTTTCGTTTGAACTCCGGGCAACCTCTGCTCCAGCTGGCGTGGTTGTCGCTGTGGCAGTTGACGCATCAGAGGGTTTTGTAGGCGTTGCAGTCCGATGTGTGGTGGTTGTCGGCGCATGTGCCACAGACATCTCTGCTGACGTTGCAGTTGCAGGCGATGTGTCCATGTCGTTGGCATTTGGCGCATCGGATTGGTTCCTTGAGGTCTTTCTTGATGTGTATTAGGTGGTGATCGATGTAGAGGCCGTCTTTGATCAGTTTGTTGGCAGTGTTCGTGTCATTGACCTGGATAGTGGCAAAGGCCATCGTTTGGGTAGGGGATCGCTTGTGTGGGGGCTTGATCCACCTCATTGAGGCGAGCGAGTCATCTTCGAGATGATTTTTACCTTCTATCAGGCGGAGGAGACCTGGTCGTTCTATAAGGAGGTTGACCGGGACATATTGGGCTACAAGGGTGTAAGTTCGGTCTTTGAGCGTTACAGAGAAGTTCAAGGCTTGGAGGAAGGCCTTCCTGGCAGTAGGGTGCCTTAGCTGGGTTACCGTCTCCTCACTGTCTAGTTCAGTGATGATGCCGCCATTACACAGTTGTAGTAGGGCCTTGATGTACTCTTTGTTGCTTTTGGGTTTGAGGGCGGTTGAGATGGCAGCTTGAATTATTTTCAGGGCGTCGTCGTGGTTGATGTTGGGAGGAAAGACTGAGTTGCCTGGTATGGGGTCCGTCAGTATCTGCCTGGCCCATGTCGCGGATCTCACTACAGCTATGTCAGTCGGTGGTATCTGGTCAGGTATCATGTTGGACGGGTGTCAGGATGGGTGCTGGGATGCAGGAGGGTGACGGGGTGGAGTGGACTGAATGTTGGGGGGGTGGGCGAGTGCTGTGTGTGATCCTGTGATGTGGGCAGATGTGATCTCGCTGAACAGAGTTGGTCTTGGGACTTCGAAGTCGGCTGGGGATGGGTGTGTGAAGAGTTGTGTGGAGAGGGAGTGCAGACAGTCTTGTGTGGATTCCAGCGTCAGGTGGAGGAGTTCGATAGTGTTTTGGCAGTCCTCAATGGCGCTGTAAATCGTATCCGTCGCGTTTGTGATTCTGTCTGCTGCAGCGTTGATGTCACGGTCTAGGTCAATCTGATCCTCTATCAGCTGATGGATTTTCGAGGTTTCTTCTAGTGAGCGGGAGAGGGAGAGGGATGTTGAGGTGAGTTGCTCTATCTGTGGACCGATTGCGACGTTCAGGTGCTCTATGATTTCGGGTGTCAGTCAGGTCAGCTGGGTGAGGGATACTTCGTTGGGTGCTACAGTGGGGGTCAGCAGGACGACCTGCTTCTGTTCCTGAATGGTGCCTTCGAGACTCTCGGAAGCGTGGAGTAGCCGAGCTATTTGAGGGGCAATAGCGGTGATAACGTGGTCGACCAGTTTTGAGGAGACGGAGTCTGAGAGTTGCTGGGATACCGTTTGAGAGATCTGTTTAGCTACTGTACCTGCGATTTCGTCTGCTGCATGTTGCTTGAGGAGGTAGGCAACTGCTCTGATGGCAGTTGATACTGGCAGGGGTGTTGATCTGGATATCTGTGTGATCTGTAATAGGACCGAAATTAAATGAGTCAGAGTATAAGGTTCAGTCTCTAGGCAAAGGCTCTTTTTTTTGAGGTATAGGTGTGCGCTGGCGGCGTCAGTGACGATGCTCGTCTGTGCTTCGATTTCTAGGGAGGTTAGTGTTACATTGTTGGCTCTCGTTATTCTTTTTACTGAAGGTCCTCCTGGCATTGTGGGAGAGGTAGTTCGAGAGGAGGGTGTTTTTGATCCAAAGCTCATACTACGTAGTTTTCCTGCTGCCATTTTTTCTGGGTTTACTGTTTTCTCTAGTCTAGACATGGTTTTATTGAAGGGTATTGAAGTCGGTTTTGACGCCGTAGGGCGACGTTGGCGCCTTAAGGTGCTGGGTTGACGAGGATTTTCTGGGGTCCTAGTCGGGGTGCCAATTGGTGTGGGACCAAGAAGCGTTTTCTCCTTATCGCCTTCCTAGCTGTTGCTACTGTCAACATAGTGGTAGCCGCAATAATGATGAAGCATTTTTCAGGGGGAAAGTTTACTTATGGATGACAGACTTTTAAAGTGCATCCGGCTCATCGATGAATTCCAGAGGAGCTTGTTCTCTCTGGGACCTATCAGTGCGCTATTACATTCGAGGAAGATGTGGTCCTTCTGGGTTCCATGTCTTGCATACTCGACACTGCACGGGAGGTCCTCACGCTGTGTCTCGCTGTCCGGATCGCTGTAAAGCTCTTCCATGAACTGCAAAGACATTCGGCAGGCCAAATTATGAAGGACTGTTTCACGGTATTGTTGAAAACTCGCGCGAAATACTTTGCGAGGTGAGCTCATGATATGAACGTGATCATCTTTTCCCACTGAGGTTCTGCATGTGTTAGCATGCATGCTGCTGCTTGCTTAAAGCTCGGTCATATGTCGCCAATGATCTCAGTGGTATGTCAATCTATCCCTGATATCTGCATGTGACCACGTTTCATCATTTCTGTAGGACAAATACTCCCCGGGAACTCGGATTTTTTTCAAATTTTCATGCTCGCTCAGATGTTTGTGCTGGGACCACGCCTGATCTTTAGTGTTCGAGAATATCATACTAGGCTCATGGCCTATTCAGATGCAGGCCCCAGCATGATTCCAATGTCTTTCGAGGAGCGCGTGCATATATCAACTGGCGGTGGTGTGTAGCATGGGAGATACCACTCGATTCAAGTTTGTGTGTCTGATGTGTCTGATCGAAGCCTTATCTAGCCTATCTGATCATCTCACTCTTCTGATTCATCATGCGTCCATTTGGTATGGAGTTAGACTTTGTTCGCCATCCGGCCATAATCGAACATCCAAGCGTCGTATCCAAGCCTTCCCGCCATCGATATACACCGTGTCCCCATCCATCCATATAATCATCGATCACAGTCACTCTCATTCTCCTCACGATCATCAGGTGTTGATTCGTTTTGCATATCACCGGTCATCTACAAATTATGTTCTTTGATTGGTTGTTCCACCAGCCCTTGTGGGAGGCATTAATTTACGGTATCCTCTAATGTTCCTACAAGACATCTTCGAATATGCGCCTATCTACCCGTTTTCCACCTTCACATCCACTTCTGCATCCAGAATCATGATTGCCCTCTTTGACAAGCGAATTCGGAATCACGCTTCTTGAGGTCCGGTCAGCGGTTGCTGTATCATGAGCACAATGACAACGTTCATTCCAAGTACACGTCTCTTATTCTCCTTCATCTATGTGTCCAAACGGGCGCTAGTTCAGGAGAAGGCGAGAGTGATTGATAATGCCATGGTTCTGAAGAAATGTTCTTCAACAAGGCCACGGCGTCAGCAGTCATCTAACCTCATACAACCACTCTCATTTCTCCATAAGTTTCCTTGGACAGATGATTCCAAAGCATTTCGCAGGCTCATAGACATTCTGGTCTATCAGCTGTCTGGGCTTGGACTCACGTACTTGAGCTGGGAGGTGATCACATGAAGTGATGCACTGGCTTTTTGATCATCCATCATCTCCTGGACCTAAGGTCGGTGTCGATGATGAATATTTGTATGTATGTTTCTCGCTCGGTGCTTTACTCGTGCTTAGCTGTATGGGCTCCAATAGATCTTGCAAAAAGGTACATTCGACGCACGATTTGCAGTCGCATGGGCGCCACGTTGCGATGGTGTAACTAAGTGTGGTGTAACTAAGTGTGGTCGATGCCTCGTTGTAGTTTGACAGATGTACTCGAGACTTTCATCTTCATCTTCTTGCCATCTTTCTACTTGGTGCAAGTCTGGATTACCGACTTCTGGTAGCGATACAACAGGAAAAGGGTTTGTCTACATAAACCTGATCTAAAATGTACTTTGAGACACCATGACTGAAATAAATAGGACGGATCCTCGACCAAATATCTCCTTCGTGCGGAACACTCGACAACCATTTCCTACACAGTACTGCTAGTTGGTACATGCACACGCTCCTGGAAGACGATCGAATTCATGCTAGTTTCTGCGTCAGATCCGGCCACAAGTTTAGCGTGATATTGTCGAACGCTAAGGATGAGGCGTGGTCCCAGCACAAACATCTGCGCGGACAGTAACATTTGCCTGAGACCAGTGAGTATATCAACTGCTACAGGATTCGGGATCTACAGAAGTGATGAGCAGTGGTTACCTATTGATGTCAGTGACATATTGGCGCACCTTGACTTCTGGAGAGATGGTAACAAGCAGGAGGCAAGAGACACCGGCAAAGCTAGCACATGCAGAACTTGAGCAGAAAACGATAAGCACATTCGGATTACAAGCTCACCTTGCAAAATAAAGCACGTGAGATTCCATCAGCACTCTGAAACAGTCCCCGATGGTCGATCCCGACAATGGGCCGAGTCGTCGCAGGTCACGGAAGTGCTTCGCAGCGATCCAGACCGAAAGACACAGTGCGAGGACCTCCCAAACAGTGTTGAGCATCCAGACCATTGACAGTAGAAGCTTGGTATCCCCCTTAAATCCGTCACCACACATATGAATACCAGAGAGTATGTGTTCATCTGGTATTTGTCCAATGAGCCGTGTTCTTCAATTCAATAAGTAAGGCTCACCCGATATCAAATTATACTTGAGTCCTATGATCGTGATTACTCCGCAGGCGATGTTTACGGCCAGGAAGATAATAACAAGGAAGATAAGCATCCTCCTAGATCTCTGATACATGGCATGCAACCGAGCAATGATGATGACTTGGATCATGTTTCAGTCGAGTCAATATCACTGAGGTATCGCAGCTGCGCAACTCACCGCCCAATATGGCAGCTACGACCACATTTGTCCCATTTACTGTATAGTATATGATATTGCCTGAAACACCCTATTAGCGGCCGCCCTCGTACTAGGATCAAACGCTCCGACTCACATCTACTATTGAGTCATTATGTGGAGCCGAGTCCAATAGTCAAATCGCACTCACCCCTACAAATGAATGTATTCATTGGATAGGAACGAAATGATTGCGGAATACTCACTGCGTCTGTCAACGAGACAAACGTAATGTATTCTGTATGCCGCCGGTTAGAAGAATCTAACACGGTGCATATGAGACATACGCAGAATGTTAGCACTGATAATGAGAGATAGGCCATCAGTACAGCAACAACTTTTTAGCCTTGATTGACATACACAGAATATGGTATTCCAGCATAGCGTATCTAGAACATTTTTGAATCAGCCCAACCACCAACCATGCTATGATATAAAATGAGGTACGGACGACTAGGTACAGCACGGTCATGAGAGACCAGCGTTGCGTCTGTCACGACTTCATTGTTTTTGTTCTGATATGGGACTCTGTGACTCACCCAAATGAGGTCAATCTATGAAACCATTGTTAGCAAGTTGAGTGCTCCGGCGATAGCACCAACCTACCTCTTGTGCGAGTGTCAATACTGGAAATATCATGAGAATATCAGCAATTTCAGAACACTGCTGCTTACCCCAGTCGTATACTACCACGAGGCCTGCGGCAACTGCAAAACCATCGTAACCAGTGGATGTTAGATAGATCGAGACATCACCAAACAATATGACGAACGAATCCAATAGCTGTACAAAATATCGTAATTGATGAAGGGCCACCAACTGGGATTATTTGAGATTACGGTCATGTTCGAGGATGGGGAATGTTAGAAGTGTATAACGATCTAGTGTTCATATACCAGCGCTTGTATCACCAAAATGGGCATGATGGTGGTTTGGACATCTGTTCATGCTCGAGGCCCTTGCAAATTGATTGAAGTACATAGTTCTCGATTGAATGAAAATAGATTTTCAAACCGTAGTAACCGGTGAATTGGAAATTGAAAACGTTTCAATTCGTTCAATTTGGTAATGTTGGCAACTAAGCTTGGCCAGCGGCTCGCGACCGAGTCGCTGATTAGTACGTCAGCCTGGTCACGAGTTCCACCATTTTCAGAGCATTCTTGTTGCAAACTCATCAATCTAACACAGGTCTAAGCGTGATTTGTGCATTCTTCCTCCGATGCGAACAAGAACTGCGGCATGATACCAGTTCAACTTCTTAATTTACCCTCCTCCATGCGGGTGCATGTTCACATCTTCCAATTCAGAACATTTTCTAACTGGTACCTGGTCTTGATATCAAGATCACAATACCCACACATCCAACTTAATATAATTCTCTCAGATCTTTGCAGGCCGACCCAGCCTCGATCCACATGTAAGTAACATATGTTCTGTTAGCTGGCATAGCTTCCGATCTGATGGTCCATCATAAGACTGATTTAGATCATTTCAGAGTACAACGTCGATAGCCACGCCGCCCGCGTCTTCATCATCTTGTAAATATTTGCTTATATCTGCACGGGCCCATTCTCCGCCGTAAGCGATCCTTGCACAAAACGAGTTCGCTTGGGACAATGTTTCCATAGCATGATAGCCAAGGCGAGTCGGCCCATATTCTTACACGTGACCATACTCACATACCGGTGCACTATTTTCGGGGTGATCTTGCTATAAGCTTGCAGACATTGAGGAGTTCTCATGACTATTGATCTAACACAGGATTTATTCTCTGATTACCGTAGTGCTCTTATGGATTAGTGCTCCCAGCGGGTATATCGCATTATCCGGTCTCATGTGATATCAGCCACTCACCCTAGCTACGCTTTACCAGAACTCTCATGATCTACATAGATACTTACTGAAACATAAGCTTTCAGTATCACTCCCTTTTGGTGTAATAGATAAGCGGACGATAGTCTTGGCTAGTGTCGCACTATCTCTGCACGGACCCGGCCTTGCAATATCTGCGGCCTGTTTCTAATTCAAATCCACATGTAAGTTAGATCTGTTCCATTAGCTGTCATAGTTTCATCTAAATTTCCGATCTGATACTGATCTCCGTCTCTGCACAATCGACTTAGCGTGCTACCGCGCATATTTTCAGAGTCCACTGTACTTACTGTTATATTTACCAAGAGCACATCAAATGTCACGGTCACTAACATGCGGTGTTGGGCAGCGCCGAATATACAATCTTCAAATCTCCAACTGAGAGTTTTCTGCCGCTGTTTGCAGAGGTATTTAATACCGCCCCCTAGAGTCAGCCATTTCCCGGACTGTATCAGATCTCAGACCGCCCAATGTCTTGCGATTACGGCAGGGCTGTGCGGGAAACAAGCAGTGAAACGACCCATGAATGTAATAACAGATATCACCACATCAGAGCATATGATCAGGAGCCAACCAATGCGGCACACCGCAGCGAGTATAGTTGGATGCCCGAAAGACAAGAGACCATGACACAAACGCCTTGCTGTGAGTCACCACAATCGACCCGCCATCAGACCACACACAACCTGCGAACAGCTCAGTGCACGAACAGCAACGGCCACGGTGCTCAACGAAAAATCACAAAAGCCACGAACATGAGTTTTCAAGGGATTCGAAACACAACGGATGGTAATCAAGTGCATGAGGTAATCTGAGGTAGTTTGGGCAACCGCATGCAGTGGACGACAACGCTCGTCAAGCACGCGTGTGATGCGGCACGGGACCTTGCAGGCGGCCATCGCACACTGCGGGAGAGGATAAGCCAATGCAGACAGAAGAACAGAACAGAGAGCTTACGAGTGAGCAGGGTAAAATCTAACAGCGACAATAAAGAGAAAGGCCCCGCAGTTTGATGATCATTGGCAACATCAAGCATCGAGGACTCGGAACGAATAATGGGAGGTTTAAAGGCGGACCGTACAAAGTCGTTGAAGGGAATTGGCGTCAGTCGCTGAGGTGCACGAGTGGAACTTTTTCACACAGTAGGAGATCTCTGAGTTAGCCCTAGTTAGGACAGCAGGTCATACTGAAAATCGAGCGCAAACGAGTGTTGAAATCAACGTTGGAAAATGACAGGAAAATGCAAAAAGACCTGGAAGCTAGCGCGCGTCAGCGCTACGATGCATGAATTGAGCGGAGTTCATGAGTAGATTACTACATAAACCCCGTCTTGAATATACTATAACCAAAATAAATACTACGACGGATTTTCGACCAAATATCTTGCAGAACACTCAGCAACCATTTCCTACACAGTGCTGCTAGTTGGTACATGCACGTGCTCCTGGAAGACGATCGAATTCATGCTAGTTTCTGCGTCAGATTCGGCCACGAGTTTAGCGTGATATTGTCGAACACTAAGGATGAGGCGTGGTCCCAGCACAAACATCTGCGCTATAAGGCTGACGCTGAGTCCGAAGAGGGAATTGCGAAGCTTGCTGTGATAGGACTGTCTTAGGATCTGACGCGGACTCGTAGTGGGGAAATCAACCGACGTTCAAAATGAGTCTACAAGGCCGTATTTTATCTACGAGAGAGTAAGGGTCCTTGGTTATTACGAAAGTGAAGGTTTAGTGAGACAGAGAGTGGTGGCGCTGAGCCTGACAGGGTAGGAGTAACGGAAATGAGTGAGAGTATGTTAGTTTTGAATAAAAGATGGTAATAGGCAGCTCGCCGTGCACAGGAATGACGAGAGCCGTTGGGCACTTGACTGTTTTTGGGGGAAAAGAATGAAACTAAAAGAGAGTGACGAGAAAGAGTTTGGTGATGAGTCCAGGGTAAGTATGAATGAAGGTGAAAGACCGAGCTGGTCGTTGAGAATAACGAGATAGTGATGGTAAGAACAGAGAATGTGTCCGCGCAACTCGGACGCGAAGCGTAACGCTTCTTCGCGTCAGTGAGTCACGCGGATGTTAGGACGTAAGCCCTTAAGTTTTACTATGAAGCGGTAGTCGGGGTGTAGAGGATATGGAATCCTTACAGCGCGGACAGTAAAATTTCCATGACACCAGCGAAAATGACAACTGTTACAGAATTCGAATTCTACAGAAATGATGAGCAGTGGTTACATGTAGATGTCAGTGACATGTTGGCGCACCTCGAGCTCTGGAGAGATAGTAGCAAGCTGGAAGCAAGAGACACCGGCAAAGCTAGCACATGCGGAACTTGAGCAAAAAACGATAAGCACATTCGGATTACAAGCTCACCTTGCAAAATAAAGCACGTGAGATTCCATCAGCACTCTGAAACAGTCCCCGATGGTCGATCCCGTCAATGGGCCGAGTCGTCGCAGGTCACGGAAGTGCTTCGCAGCGATCCAGACCGAAAGGCACAGTGCGAGGACCTCCCAAACGGTGTTGAGTATCCAAACCATTGATTCGAGAAGTTGGGAACTCTCCGCAAATTCGTCATAGCACCCATGAATACCAGAAAGTACGAGTTCCTCTGGTATTAGTCCAATGAGCTGTGTTATTTAATTCAGGAAGTAAAGCTCACCCGATGCAAAATCATACTTGAGCACTATTATCGCGATTACTCCGCAGGCGATGTTTACAGCCAGGAGGATGATAACAAGGAAGATAAGCATTTTCCTGGATCTCTGATACATGGCATGCAACCGAGCAATCATGATGACTTGGGTCATGTTTCAGTCGAGTCAATATCACTGAGGTATTGCAGCTGGGAAACTCACCTCCCAACATGGCAGTTACGACCACATTTGCCCCATTTCCTGCATAGTATATGATGTCGCCTGAAACACCCGATTAGCGGTCACTCTCGTGCTAGGATCAAACGCTCCGACTCACACCTATTGGGTCATTATGTGGAGCCGAGTCCAATTGTCAAATCGCACTCACCCCTACAAATGAGTGTATTCATTGAATAGGAATGAAATGATTGCGGGATACTTACTGCATCTGTCAACGAGACCAACGGAGTGGCTCCTGTGTGCCGCTGGTCAGAAGAATCGAACACGGTGCATATGAGACATACGCAAAATGCTAGCACTGATATGAGAGATGGGCTATCAGTACAGCGACTACTTTCTGGCCTCGATTAACATACACAGAATATGATATTCCAACATAGCGTATCTAGATAATTTTGGAGTCAGCACAACCGCCAATCATGCTATGGTACAACATGAGGTACGAACGACTAGGTACAGCACGGTCATGAGAGACCAACGTTGCGTCTGTCACAAATTCACTGTTTTTGTTCTTATATGGGACTCTGTGACTCGCCCAAATCAGGTCAATCTATGAAACCATTGTTAGCAAGTTGAGTGCTTTGGCGCAATAGCATCAACCTACCTCTTGTCCGAGTGTTAATACTGGAAATATCATGAGAATATCAGTAATTTCAGGACACCGTGCTGCTCACCCCAATCGTATACCACCACGAAGGCTGCAGCAACTGCGAAGCCACAAGTCAATATCAAATCAAGACATAAACAACTGATATGGCGAACCTGTCCAATAGCTGTACGAAATACTGGAATTGATGAAGGGCCACCAACTGGGATCATTTGAGACTATGGTCATATTTGAGGATAGAAGACGTTAGGAGTATCACATAACGGTCTAGCGTTCATGCTAGATATACCAGGATTCGGCGCTCAGCACTTGTATCGCCAAAATCGGCATGATGGTGATTCGGACATCTGTTCCAGTGCTCGAGGCCGTTGAGTCGGAGTCGGCCCACGAGTTATTCCGAGTCACGTGACCATACTTGGCGATACAAGCTTGCGTTCCTATGCTTGACCTATGCCAATCCTATGCACTAGTCTTGATTTAACACAGGATTTAAACTCTGATTGCGTACTCGAGCCGACATGATACTGGCTACTATTGGGCTACTAGTACACATGCTATTTACCCTCCTAGTGGGTATGTCGCGTTACTTATGTAATATTAGTCACTAGCTCTGCACCGACTTGGCCTTGCAATACCTGCGGCCTGTATCTAATTCAAATCCACATGTGAGTTATGAATCTGTTACATTAGCTGTCATAGCTTCATCTCAATCTCCGATCTGATGGTGATAATTTTTGCGCAATCGGTTTAGCGCGCTACAGTGCATATTTTCAGAGTCCACTGACATACTTACTGTTGTGTTTACCAAGATCACACCAAATGTCACGGTCACTACAAACATGCGGTGTTGGGCAGCGCTGAATATACGATCTTCATATCCAATTGAGAGTTTTCTGCCGCTGTTTGCAGAGGTACTTAATACCGCCCCCTGGAGTCGGCCATTTCCCGGACGTTCTCAGGCCATCAGACCGCTCAAATGTCTTGCGATCACGGGGGGCTGTGCCGGAAACAAGCAGGGGAACGACCCATGAATGGATTGACGGATGTCACGACATCAGAACATGATCAGAAGCCAACCAATGCAGCACAGCGCAGCGAGTATAGTTGGATGCCCGAAAGACCATGACACAAACGCATTGTTGTGAGTCACCACAATCGACCCGCCATCAGACCACACACAACCTGCAAACAGCTCAGTGCACGAACGACAACGTCCACGGTGCTCAACGAAAGATCACGAAAGCCATGAACATAAGTTTTCAACGGATTCGAAACATAACGGATGATAATCAAGTGCATCATCGTAAATGAGGTAACCTGAGGTAGTATGGGCAACCGCATGCAGTGGACAACAACGCTCGTCAAGCAAGCGTGTGATGCGACATGGGACTTTGCAGGCGGGCCGCGGCCATCGCACACTGCAGGAGAGGATAAGTCAATGCAGACAGAAGAACAGAACAGAGAGCTTACGACTCCGAGTAAGTAGTGTAAAATACCACAGCGACAGTACTCAACAGCGTGCAGAAAAGAGAAAGGCCCCGCAGTTTGATGATCATTGGCAACATCAAGTATCGAGGACTCGGAACGAATAACGGGAGGTTCAAAGGCGGACTGTACATTATTACATAGTTGAAGGGAATTGGCGTTACAGTCAGATGGTAAGAGTGGAACCTTTTCACACAGTAAGAGATTTCTGTGCAATGAGTTAGCCCTAGTTAGGACAGCAGGTCATACTGAAAATCGAGCGCAAATGAGTGTTGTTGAAAAATGACAAAAAAATGCAAAAAGACCCGGGAACTAGCGCGCGTCAGCGCGAATTGAGCGGAGTTCATGTGTAGATTAAGCTGAATTTCGAGCGTCCAAACCATCATCATTTCAGAACGTTCAGAATTTTGTTTTGAAAACCCCCTTTGAAGTTTAGATAATTGTGTGGCTTCATCGCTCGAGGCAGAAGGAACGTCTCTTGGTCAGTTAGTTTTGCTTGGCAAGTGCTCACTGTCTAAAGTGTTGCACCAAAACAAATCCCGTAGCACCAGATGCAAGTGCAATTAAATTCGAAGCTGCTGAATCTCACATTCAACAGGATCAGGGGACAGACGTATTGGAACGCAGTCCTCCGAGGTCCCAGTCACCACCATCAACCTCGCAGATCAACGTTGGTGAAATGGAACAGAACCTAACAGCTCTTCAGAAGGTCTCAGATGACTCCACAGCGCCTGTAAGCGCCAACAAGGATGATGCGAAGACCCGTTGTAAGACCAAGGGAAAGAGGAAAGCCACTGACGGAACGATCAGCAAGGAACCTGGCAAAGGACACTCTCACAAGCGGGTTAAATCCAATAGTGTTGCTACCCGAAAACATGAAGATTTTTATATCTCGGATGCCAATATCGTTATTGAGGTTGATGGAGTGCTCTTCAAGCTTCATCGCTCGAGGCTCGTTGCTAAGTCATTATTCTTCGCGCAGTTGCTTGAAAATTATGACAAAGATAACTTTCCGAACGACGACGTGCGGGTAGAAATTGATGACAAAGGGACGGTATACCACCTCGGTAACACTACTACGGCGGACGACCTTGCGGCTCTCTTGAAGTTTGATGATAACCCAACGTAATACTCATCATTTGTGTTTGCATGGATCGGTCTGACTATGTTTAGCGAATATTACTTCCAACCTCCCTCGTTCTTAATTATTGCCCCCATTATCTGTGCGGCGACTGCCTTGCGCTTCGAAACATATCGTACCTGGGCAGCTCGAGTTCTTGAACAGACATGGTCGTCGTACCTGAAGGATCTAACCCTCGAGCCCAAGGAAGACGCTGCGGGTGTCATTGTTCTTGCACGTTCATGTGGTTTGAATATTGTTGTGAAGCGTGCTTTGTACGAACTTGCCAGGACCCGGCGGATCAGTCTGCATGATAATGATGTTTTTGGGCAGTCAGTGCTCCCGCAGATTGATCGTGCAGATGAAAGGTGCGTGGGGCTCATGAAAGAGGTCTTGGTCACCACCTGGTCAGAGGTCCCTGTCCGAATTGATACGTTTCCTTACCGTGATAAACCCTTCTCGAACAAAATTAGGAGGGTGTCACTTGCAGAACGAGGTACTGTCTCATTGCTTCGTGGTTATCCAATACCTCTCAACGTATTTTTGTTTCATATGCGTCAGACTGGGACGATCCAGACAAGTGTCCACCTCAAACCACCCAACAGGTTACCTGGAACGAACGTGTACATGAATCTGGGCTGTACACAAAATTCCTGTTTGACCCAGTGTGTGGTGTTCAGGAGTTGATCAACATCCCGTGGAAGGAGGAAGGCTGGTGCACAGATTGCATCCGATCAAGACGAGCTGCTTGGAGAAAGATACAACAAAAAGTATGGACGGAAATGGACAAGTTGATCCCTGATACTGAGTAATGTTAGAGCAAGATGCCTCCGCTGCATACACCATTGCAGATGGACGTGTATGACTGCTTCTCGTGTGTACTGGCTGCTGATTCAGACTCCACCATTATAGATTTCTGTCTTATGTGTCGAACTTACCTTCATATTCGCAAACAGCTGTAATTCTTTCCGACTCGCCAATGGTCAAGCCTCTACGTATACCTACTATTTTTCTTCGGTTTAGCTTTGGTTCCATAAATGTTATGATGATGAATCAGTACTAAGTAGCACACTGGTCATGCTCAAACTCATCCATAACGTAGACCTGGGTGAGTATAAGTCGGGACTTCAAGTTTATTTTCAGATCAAAGCTGGGCATGTCAACTCGTGTTCGATCTCTGTACCAAGATTAGTAGTGAAAAAACCAATAGGTCATCGGCGACTAATGTTGTTGATCCTGCTGATTGGTGATTGAGGGATTTTAGCTGTTAGAGGCATACAGAATCGTGGTTGAGGCAGATTCGGTGACACGACGAGAATTACTGATTTTGATTATGCAGGGTTTAGTTTGGAGCTTATGTATGAGACCTATTGCCCTCCCAGACCGTGTTGCATGCAGGAAGCAAGAAGCTAACGATCACGAGCCTCAGGTCCTCCGTCTCTTTCGTGCCATGGGTATTTCATATACATAATGATAAGTAACTGCCAGTGGAGTATCGTGAGCCATAGAGTACACATATTTCAAACAGGCACAACATCTTCACCGTGTTCTCAATAAACTGGGTTCCTCACGTAGATACATCTCACGAAGCGCTAAAAACCGCACTACCTTGCTCCGTACAGAAAGGGGCACGTCCCACAATCTGAGACACTCTCTTACGTGCTGAGGGGTTGGATCTTGTTCGCTGTGCGGCAATGATTAATTGTTAGGAACGACTTATATCAACTGACTTACCCAGCCATTCTTCGTGCCATATTCATGAAGTCTTGGATGTCCGATCCTATTAGCGTCATCAGCACCGCCTCACGTGATCCAGACATGACATTACCATCGAGTTCGTACCAAGAGATTTTCTCAATCTCCCGAAGGAAGGCACACACCTCCGTGTCCCTCATAGTAGGGGCGGATGCGCGTTTGGTGCTAAAGATAGTTGCCACCAGGTCGTCTCGGCCAAAGAGTTGTAGCCAACGTTTGCGACGGGCTTCTAGATCGAGATCGGGGAATTCGATGGCTGTAACGGGCAAAAGTCAGTGATACAGTTGGGTCAGTTAGCTAAGGCACGTACCAGCTGAGAACGGCCTGAGTAGTGCCTGCTGCTCATCCGTCAACACTGAGGGCCACAGACAGATACATCCGGGCGACTCAAATGCTCGAATCATCAAGTTGATGCGTTCCTAACGGAAGAGTTAGCTATACCTATACTAGTACAGCATTGACGAGACAACAATCAAGGACATACTCGATTGTTTGCACATTCAGACCTCATGATATTCTGTGCGGGGTGTGTTCAGAAGGAATATAATGGACGCTGTGAGAGACGATACTTACATCCCCGCGGTCTATGACTACCAAGGCATTCCACTTGATTGCAAGCTAAGTCACATCATGTCAGAGATGCATCACGGCCTGCGGATGGTACATACCGATGCTAGTTTGGCGGCCCACGGTTTTACATCGGCAAGGTATGGGATGTCATTCGCCCGAATGTCAAGCATCGGGCGCTTGAGCATATTGCAGATTGCATAAGCAGCTGTCTTTTTTCCCGTCCCTAAGGCCCCTCTCAGGAGGACATTCTGCAAATGGTACAAGGTCAACGAGAGTGACGCAGGAGTGTCGCTTTCAAAACATACCATGCCTTCCAGAACTGTCTCTGACTGTGGAATATCAGGTGAACATCCAATCGTATCTAATATGGATTGCATGCGTTCCTGCAACAAATGCATTAGCTTGCGGGATAAGGATCCCAGAGTTACTCCCGCCCATACCATAGTCTGTTGGTCCTTAACTAGCTTTCTCCACGCACGTTTATTGTAAGAAGATTCATCGCAAATCAGACCCTGGAATGTGACCCATTGCTGGACACCAAGGTTAGTTTGAGGATCAGTCAAAACGTGCAACGTGCTTACGTGTTTTTCGATGTCATATCCTGCAATCCAGGTCAGGCGATTGACTGCGTGTGCCTCCATGTTTTCCAAAGGTAGCTTTGGAAGGTCAGCTGTGAAGGGGGGCAGGAAGAACATTTTTGATTGAAGTAGATGGGGAAGGTTTGATTTAAGCAGATGGAAAAGGTCTGATGTCGATATCAGGGAATCCACGAGGGTTATATATGAGAAACGGAAGTGTAGAAATGTGGAATGTGGAATGTGGAGCTGTGGAACAAGGTCCGTGCAATAATGAGCAAAGCAAAAGTGGCTCGAGTATGAGCCAAGGAACAGACAGCGGACAACATATTGTGGGACGTCAGAAATTACCGATGGACAATGAAGATGGGATGTGGAAGCATACGACTGTTCCATGGCCCAATGAGTCGCATGCGAAGTGGCAAAATGCCGAATGTGGTGTCAATGTGCTTGTTCGTACATCTCAATCATATTCAGCAGGCTTCGTATGACGGTGGGAATTCCAATGCATATGGCTTGAGCTTTGCATTCGCTTTTATGTTTTCATTGTGACTAGGTCTCTTGTCTTGTCTGTGGTAGTATACGTCAACCTGGCCACGAACCCACACGTCATCTGTGATCTCATTTAAGTACATTTTAATGTGATGTAAATCAAAAGCACAGACGTTTGATGGTCTTTCAATATAGGAAGTTCGATTCGTAATGGTGACCGTGCGATTGTAGGGCACAAAGATACTCTAGTGCAAATACGTTTGTCAGAACGCCTGGTTTGCAGATTAGTACTCGGTTCTGAAACGGATGCAAGCACTGACAGATACATCCGAAAGTACCCGTGGAAATTACACTATCTCATTCCACCCTAGTGATATATTCGTAGGATCACAGACTCTAGTAGCTGATCTCCAGCGTTTCCTCGAGTCGAGACTGATGTATAGGTAACTACCAGCGGGCATGCGCCAGGAGGGCGCATTGGTAGGTATTTTTTGCGCTGATGACTGTTGATCTGAGTCTAGCGTGAGGATCATGAAACGGATACGAGGATAATATGCAGTGACTCACAACTCAAGTCACCAAACATGCTGGTGAGGTGGAAAAAACGAGGAGGATCGAGGATATGCTTAATGGTTGATGGTGTGAGTGGTACGGGCCCGGAATAAGAACAGGTTGATGATCCAGGCCTTGTTGCACATGTATTTCCATGACATTTGCTTGTTTGAGACAATAAACGCTTGTGCGACTATACAAAGCACTGAGAAATATAGGCGATACATAGTTTTTTGGGGAGTACCTGTACGTTCAAAGAAATAAGTAATGTCAAGATCAGAGACATCAGCGAGAGTGGCACGTCAAGGGTAAAGGGGACATGGGCATCCTGTGATACTTGCTACTCCTGAACTTTATCACTGAATCGTACCACTTGCTTAGCACACCGTAAGGAAAGATGCAGAATCCAGTGTATTTCATAGTAGAATCAATATAAGTTGCTGAAAGGATGCGCTAAAAAGTGGAAACGCCAGGGAAGGTTTGCGAGAGCATTATAGATGGAATGGCTGAGCGCAGCGGATCATACAATGAGTGAAAGAGCGTTTTTGTAACCTGGAACAATAGTGAGTATGAGCAAAGACTCGAGCTTCAAGTTGCTACACACCTACTGTACATGCTGCTGCTGCAGAGGTTGTTAACAATGCAGTTTCGTTACGCCAAACCAAAGGAGACAGGCTCAAATTTCCTCGCACGAGATTCAGACCTCAAAAAGAAGGCATACTAAAAGTGCCCTTAGCCACGGGATTCCACGAGGTGTAGCGTCCAGGAGCATGAAGTGGCATGAGTGTCTGGTGACGAAGTTGAGTCGTTGACCAATGAGACAATGACAGTTGCGTCACATGAGCAACACGGTCACGTGTCGGTTAGTTAAGGTTATTGGGCGATTAAGCTTTAAGCGCCTCGCCTAGGCTTGCAATACTGAATCGCATCATGATTAAGGACGTTTTGGAGCCATCAAAGAAGCGTACTACCGCAGGATCAATGGCATTGTAATGGTTGATACTATAACCCTCCTGCCTGATGCCACAGAACTTGAAGGTCTTCCGGACGAGGTACGACTGCTTCTTGGTTATTTACTATGATGTCACAAATGTGATCAAGACAAAATCACGTTATTTTATTTTGGAATTCCGCGCAAAACAGGCTTGGTTCAAGCTGGCATGCGTCTTCCGACCAACACACAAATGGCCACAGATGAATCGCTGTCGCTATCTGGCCACATTGGCCATGCTTTGTCCGCATCAGTACTAGCTCATGTGCAGTCGTCATCCTATCAAAGTAAAGGCGTCCACAACAGCGCTAAATTTCGAGAGCCACAGACATCCGACCTTTTAATGGGTCCCGAAGACGATGGCGATGATGATGAAGATGACGAATACGACCTGGATTATGAACCTGAAGATGCAGACGACGACAAAACTTATACTGAAACAGACTACTCCGTACGCGAAGGCGACTTTGACCTAAGTGAAGACGAAGAAGAAGAAAATGAAGGTGAAGATGAAGACGAGGCCGAAGAAGGTGAAGATGAAGATGAAGGTGCAGATGAAGATGAAGATGAGGCTGAAAACAAAGCCGTCAAACTTGAAGGCAGCGACGAAAAGCTCGAAAACAATCGTGAAGATGACGTCGAAGCAGCAGACACTAATTCTGCAAGGTCGTTACCAGTGTCTCCTAGACCTGGCTACAGCAGCAATGCGCCTCAAGCTAAGTCAAAAGGAAGGTTACCAACTAGCTCCACTAAGAGTACTCTATCTTCCTTACCGCCTCCCTGCGCGCCTTCTCGGTCACAACCTTTCCCCCTACCATCGTATAATCCTATGACTCCTTTAGACCCGAGCATTAATCTTTCCTTGAAGGGCGATTTACCACCAAAGGCAGAACTGGAATCCTCTCCCGAGCCTGACTTTCCTTCCGTGTCACAAATGCTCGCAAAGACGCGTCCTTCAGCATCGCAGCCTACAAAATCCACTTTTGACAGTGGTGATGTGGAAGGTTCTGCTCATGTTTCTGCTATTTGTTCTCAGGACGTTATTCCTTCAAACATATCAAAGTCGCCCATGGCGATTGATAGTGTTGCACCTTCTTCCTCACAGCCAGCACAAAAGCCCCAGCGTCCACGCCCTGTGGCTTGCAAGGCGAAGCCCCGGGCTCTCCCGATTGAGCCTCAGAGCTCTTCGACTCTATCCCATCCCGCTACTCCTGATGATGAAGATAGGGGAAAGAACAAGAATAACGGCAAGGGGAAGAGAAGGGCTTCGATCGAATCTTCTCAGAGCTGTAAAGAGGATATCTCAAGGAATAACCTCCGCCCCACAAAGCGCTCAAAGTTGGAACTAGCCGCGCCTGTAGCGCATAAACACGAACAACTTTGGATCCTTGATGGGAACACGGTCCTCGAGGTTGGGGGCGTGCTCTTCAAACTCCACCGTTCTAGGCTCGTTGATCAGTCAACCTTTTTTGCTGGCCTCTTGGATGAACAAGATGTGTTTATGGACGACAGTGTCGTAGTCGAAAGCGACGAGCATGGCTTGGTATACCACCTGTCGAACATCACATCGGCAGATCTCGAAGCATTACTACAGCTCGATAGGAACCCAATGTAAGGAGTCCGTTTCTCCATTTTTGTTTGATACTTACTACTTTTCACAGGGCTTATTATTTCAACCCCCCTACATTCCAGGTCTTGGCTGCTATCCTTCGCGCAGCAACTAGATTAGGTTTCGACACGTATCGGGCTTTCGCCGTGAAACTCTTAGAGAATGCTTGGTCCTCATCTCTCACGGATATCACCACGGAAACTCAAACCAATGCAGTGGAAGTCGTGATTCTTGCGCGGACCTGTGGCATCGAAAGTGTGTTAAAGAGGGCCTTCTATGAAATGGTTCGGGTAACAGGCTATGGTCTTGGCGACGGCGAGTTGGACGGCGACAACGGAGAAGAGTCTCAGGAAATCAGCCGCGCAGACGAAAGACGTTTGGAACGCATGAGAGAGCATCTCATTTCGGCCTGGTCACAGGTCGCAGTGCGCGTGGATCGTTCCTTCAAATGCCCCAACCAGTCAAAGGAGGCGACGACCGCCGGGAGAGCCCACATCGTTGGGTCATCCTCTATCTCACCGCGTCTCCCCGAATGTCCATCTCTGTCTTTGAAGCAAGACGCTTGGGAGAGGCGCGTCCACGACTCTGGGCTCTACGAAGAGTATCAATTTGACCCTTTGTGCGGACTTCAAGCCCTCATCGACATCAAATGGGACGAGGAAGAAGGCTGGTGCTCAGACTGTGTGTGGGCAAGACGGGAAGCCTGGACCAGAATGCGTCAGAAAACTTGGGAACGCATTGGAGTGTGGATGGGTCTTGACAACTGATTGAAGGTTGGCATTCGGACCTCTGATAGTAACTGGCATGTATTTTGTACAACGACAACTCAATTCTTGTTCGCACATTAGCGAATGTCATTGTCCGACGCAATAAAAATAATGTGGGATAAAATTTACTGCAATACTACATACTAGTAGCTACATCAACTAGAACAGCATTGCTGCGACTGCAGCAACAGCGATTGCAGTAATCATGCTGCCTGCATTGCTCGTCAGACCAGCAGCAGAGCTGGTTGTGGTAGCAGTTATATTGATTGGTGCGGGAGCACTGCTCGAGTTCAGGTTCAGGTTGACGTTAGGAGCAACGAAGGTCGGTCCACTACCACCACCGGTACCGTTTGTGGGTGCTAGATAGGGGACGTAGTAGTCAGGGTTCAACGGTCCTGGGATGGTCCCGGTGATGTTGAGCTGGGGAAGGACAGAGGAAGCTGTGAGGTTGTTGTTCTTGTATGATGTGTGCGAAGCAACAAAGTCGAAAACATCTGGATGACTCAATCAGAATGCAATGCAAAAATGCGCAAAGCGTACGCACTAGACACCGTCTTGTTAGTGTCCTGACGACCAAGGTTACCGAGGTCCCAGTTGTTCTGGACAGTTGTAAGTCTGTTCGTAGACCTGTTAGTCTGACACTTACATCAAATTTCAGTACTTACGTCGAGTAATGTGTGTAGAACGTTGCATCAGTGGTATTCTTTTGGGCCTCGGGGATGATTCCACCCAAGAGGAGGCTGTATACATTGTTACCGATCGTATAGGTTTCGTTTCTTTGCAAACAAGGACTTAGAATTCAACGAGCATGATGCAATGGGAAGAGACGCACTCGTCAAAGGTAAGTAAGATGAGCGTACTCGCGGTGTTGAAGTTCGTATCGTTGAGCAAGGGCAAGAGCCAATAGGTAAGCCAGGAAGCAGCATATCCAACACTGGTATCGTGACCGTCACTGCATGACCTTATTAAGATAATCCAAAGGTAGTGATTTGAAAATGGACGTACTCGCGCAGGTTTGGGGTGATAAAGATCCACTGAGAAAGCGAATTGTTGCCAACCTATTCCAGGGTGAATATATCAGCTTTGAGACCACAAGTTAAATGAGCGCATACATCGACAGCAAAGTCGTTGAAGTTCCTGATGCGTGCCGATCTGGTACTGATGTTCGCTACGGATTCGTAGATGACCAATGGGTTGTGCTTGCGCACGTAATAGGTATAATTGTCAGAATTCGTATAGTTGTATCCCTCAAAGCCATCCGTAGGCATATTTTCCTGATAAGTAGCCCAGCTGATGTTCTTCTGGTCGAGCAAGTCCGCAATAGTGGATATGTTGGTGGGAATGTACTCCAAGGAGTCAGCAGCCAGACCGAAGAAGTCACCGCCAACCGCGGCGAGGTAGTTTGGTTCACTTGGGTGGGTTACACCATAGTACCCGGTCAAGGTAATACCCTGCTCAGCGAGGGCCTGGAAGACTGGCTGAGAGGCTGCAGAGGCGAAATCCGTGTTCTCCAACCAGATTTGAATGAAGCGGTCAAACACCAGTCCGGGAACGATGGGCGAGTTGGTGATGGTGGTGTTTGCAGCACCGACATAGAATGATGATCCAGAAGTCGGTCTACATGACTGAAGTCAGAAGTGTCTCGTGAACAAGGTTTACAACTCTTACGCAGGAGCTGGAGTAGTGAAGGTCGATGCAATTGCTGCTGATGCAGTCCTGGCAAGGACAGCAAGAGCGAAGATGGATGGCACAATCATGCTTGGAGCTTGTCACGTAGAGTCGGAAGCACGGGAGAGCAAGTTCAACATTGCGGTCGCACCAGGATACTTATAGGCTGTCAAAATCCATGAAGTGATCATGATGCGCCTGTGAACGCTTTGATATTTGTTGCGTGGGAGCTTGGCTTGTCCGACTTTGAATCGAAAGCGCTCGAAGATTATAGGAAAGGACCGAGGTCATAAGGAAGAATGAAGGCCAGAAACGAACGTGGTAATATCGATTGTAGGCCACCATCACCGGCACCAATTATAAAATGGTCACGGCATTACTTGTGCACCGCCCCAGTCACATCCAGTCATGTGGTCCCTTTGCACGTTCCTCGGTCTCTTACGGTCTGACTAGCATTATAACACTGATCTCAGGCTCATGCCTGGTACTGTGTTATTTCGTGCGCGCGCCTAATTCGAACTTACCTTGGCACGTGAAAGGGCGGTGCCAATGCGACAAAGCGGTATAAGAATCGACGAAAGGCCGCCTCGAACGTGCGTCTTAGTTCCTGTACAGCAGTAGTGACACTATCATATTCTTGTCCTCACGCCAATGCAGGTGTGAAACTCGAATGGGCGTTGGTTTCCCTTACTGTTTCCAATTAGATCACCATTTAGGTCACAATGTCGCGCTGGATCTTCCACGCGGGGATGCGCCATATGCTTTGCGGAATCACGGATGCCTCATCTCACGCTTGGCTTTAGTCAATGACAGGTCCCCAATGCTGAAGACGATGTGTAATTGTGCGTCTTACAAATTTTTATTGAAGCCATCTATTTCTTGAGAGAGAAAAAACTCTCCGGGCCGAAACATGTTGAAATTGTAACATGTCCCTAATGTTTTGTCGACCCGCGATTGAGTTCATCGCCAGACTGTTGCGGACACTAATATTCAAGGTCTTTGAAGCCCGTGACTTCGAGATGGAGTCCAGGAAGTGCATGGGAGCAAGTCGTTATTCCATGTGCTTTCATTCAAAGGTCCTACCTTTGACAGGAGCTACGATCAACGGACGTTTTGGCCCCTTTTATTGCGAAGCACTGCATCCGGAGCTGTCTTGCAGATCAATATCCCGCAGTGCTTATGATACATTGTACAGCCGTATGTCTTGTTTTAACTTCATAATCTGAGATAAAAAAATACACATACTTCGTAACCAAAGGCTCTCTTTTACAGTCGGAATCCACGGGGGCAGGCTGTAGTTATGGTGATTCAAATGAATGAAAGAATACCGAATCAGCGTCAGGATTCCTTGCGGTGCTCTAGGAGAACCATTCATTTAACTCCAGTCGGTGCACCGAACTTGCATCCTGCAACTCCTTGTTTCATACCAACAGATATACAGGGTGAATCTAATGCCTCGTCGCCCACCATTCCCCTGCGTCATTATACACTTTCTGCTCTATTTGAACATATCTGATCGTCCCTATCACCAACAATACGCGATTGAGAGCACCTAGGAGGAACAGGTGCCTTTGGTGGCCGCCAATAGCATCATTAGAAACAAGCATCAGAAGCACACAAATACTAAAGCTCGATTGCGACATTGACTATTTCAAAGCGTGTCTCGAAGACAACGACACGCGAGAATTTGAAGTGCGTTCGGGCTTATGACAGCATGAAGGTCTGAATAATCGGGGATTAAAAACACACTGCGGTAACGCTGCAGCTAGGTACTGTATCGAAGTCGATCAATACCATGATCTTCGGGGATGCAAGAACAACGGGATGAATGGGAAGGGACGGGTGCTGGGACATATGATACGAATATTGCAAGGATGCTGTATAAGAAAATAAGTTGATGAGGTTGGACGAGAGAACGGAGAACGGATATGACAAAGGTTTATTGGATGGGGACTGTTTAATTCGACAGCATCACCGATACATTGACCTCACTTAGGACGATGCAGGCTTCCCGATGTTCTAAGGCGTACATTTGTCTTACCCAGTGGAGCGGGGCGTCCCATCAGGCCTAGGCAGGTCCGGGCGCAGTGGCAGGTGTCCTGGCTTGTAGTCGGTAGCCCTCGGGCGTGTCGTAGTCTGTCCTCGATGGATAGAGTCGTAGCCTCCCGCTATAGAGGTCTGGCCTTGGTCCCCCTTTGCAGTCCGTCTCGTTACTCCAGGAGTCCAGGACAGGAAAATCCGTTTTCCAAGCAAGTCTGCTGTTTCCTCTGATGTGTTGATGTGTGAGACACCTCCCGATTCTCTTCCAGGTGATGATCCTGGTTTACTATAAGAAACCCTCAAGTCTGTTCTGGAGAGAAACGTGGGAATGGAGAGGGTGTATGCATTTGTGTACGTGCTTCACTGCTTCTGCAGCTTGGTACGCGTAATATTTTGTCCGACTGGGATGAACAACAAACGATTTTTATTGGGAGCCCGCCAGTGGCTGATGATTGATCCGGCTGAGTCTAGTTACATAAGCTCATTGCAATTTTTCGAACGACCTCGAAACGGATCGATACCTAGGTTTTCTCTACTGCTATCTGTACGCGTACATATGCATGGCCAACGCATGTCTACCTCTCACTCGTCGATTCTCACCGAGAGCTTAAGTCAAGCTTTAACTGGCAAATTCACACCCCCTGCTTTTTGATCCTGATAAATCGCTGCATTCTCTCAGGCTACAGGAAACACAAACGCAATGGTGTTTTCTACACAGCCCAGCGATCGTCCATGTGTAGTAACGACTCGGAGGGCACGTTCTATCCGAATAAAAACAAAGGTAAGGAGACAATACAAGGGTAACCCCTTTGGCGACTGGAACGTTCTTCAATCATACATGATACTGTGCCTCAACTTCTCATAGTTTACAACTAGTGTATGATATCTCGGGACAAAGATGATGGGCGTCTAGGTGATGCCCAACGATGTCAGAAATCTGCACATACCAGGATGCAGGCACAGTAGTTCTTTGGCAGTGACTCGGATGGAGCATCACGAGCGCCGGATCCAACTGGATCTTTCCGCGGGGCCAAGCAGGATACGTGAGTTCTTCCTTTTCATCAGAATGCCAGTATCACATAACGAATTCTTGGTACGTTCCTCCGTGATAGTTGAACAAATTTTCAGTGCCATCAATTAATACCGGGTGATACCGGGTAATTAACAATGAAATCTGGATCAGAGCGAACATTATTGGTAGATGAAAGGACGCCGTCAGGTGTGCCACGATGGGGAGTAGGTGCGGCGGCACCATCTCTTTACGTTTAGGCAAACGTTCAAGACAGCGTGCTTGCATTCGCACCCTCGTCGCCAAAAAGCAATTTCACACCCGCAATCGATGAGACTGTTCTGTAGGTGCATTCACTCTGATTGCAACTTGGCAGTGTGTCAATCGAACAACGTTCAAGACTTTGTGGTGCTGAGGCAACAGTCACCCGCATAATGCAAGTCCAAATCCGTAGTGACTCCGTGTTGCTACTTACCCTAATTACAGAGCCGAGTTTTCGATTCGCTATCCTATTCGATCTACACACAGCAAAACTGAAAGTTTAGGACTACCATCATACAGCATTGAGCTGAGTAAACCTTGTTGCGCTATTGTAACAGATTTAATCAATAGATCAAATTGAGCCGCCCTTTGGTGCTACTGCTATTAGTTAACAGCATCAGTGAAGCGCTTTGAACTTTTTCGCACCGGTTCCTTAAGCGCGCGCTTAATTCCCATTATCTCCGGATCAGCTTCCAGTGTGCCGACAGTCCCGACTGCTGCTAGGCCACACTCTGACTATTGAAAAAACTTTGTGCTTGATCGGCCTCCTGAAAATGGGTACGGCCGCCCAGCCTCTCGAAGGAATGCAAACCAACTTGTTGATGGTTTCCTAGGTACAAGGCCAAATGAAGCCCCGTCATCGCAGGTTTGATCACAAGTCGCCGTTCTCAGTACATGTCAAAGTGGTCAATTGCTGCTCGACTCATCTCTGCCACTCTTCGTGTGGTTGACATATCTACAGTTCTCGGCTCAATCACGCATCTTACGAAATGATCCTTGCGATGGGTATCGACGCATCTCACCCCAGCACAACCCGCGGTTTGCCGTGCACTGTGTTGCACCTATCTTACGTTACCCCAACCTCGGATACCGTAGAGGCGTCTTATCTTACCAATCGCAAATGGATTGTGCTCATTTGCCGCTGTGTGTATCTCATGATCGCAACAGCAGCTGCGCGCTTGCATTTCAGGACGTATTCTTCGATGATCGTTGCAATTGCATCAAGTACACCGCAGTGATTTCGTTCCGTTCTTTGCGAATCAGAGTCAACCACAATCTTACCTTTGTCGTTTTTACCAGTCTTTCGGTAAGGACGCGCATACAGACTCTCACATCGTGCGCGGTTATTATCGTACATGCGGACTTTTTCGGGCTGCTCATACAAGGCTTTGTGCATTCCACTATATTTTTTGTGCGTCACGAAATGATATGGGCAAATATATCTGACACGCTTGAAATACTATTATAGTATGAATTTTGTTGCAGCCGGATATCGTGACTGACGCGAATATAGTGAACATAGAAAGGATGTCGAACGGTGTATAGGTCTGATAAATACGCTAAATGATAACAACTAAAAGCTACAAGGTATGTGAATCCGAAAAAAGTAATAAATTATAGGTGCTACATGTATTTAAATATTCAGAGAGTCCGACGTGTAATCTAATTTATTCCTACCCTTTCTCAGTAGTGTGAAGCTTGATTTATGTTAGAGTGAAGAAATGACAGGTCGTTCTGCTGCGCAAAGAATTCGGAGGTATGTTGAAATTGAAGTAAATTCCAGCCCAAGTCGCCCCCACCACCGACAACATGGTGGATCTCTGTCTGAGGCTGGCCTTGATACTCTAGCATCGAGCTCGTCACCGATGTATCTGACATTGGACTATTGTTCCTTGTCCTTGGTGCAATAGTGTTTGTCCAAGTCTCGTTGTTGTAGACTAAAGGGGGTTCTAGGAATGTCTATGAGAACCCGTCGTTGACGATCCCAAAGTGCGTACCATAAGACGTGTGAGACCCCTGGTCAACTTCATGAGTCGATGCCGACAATAATTCCGAGAGTGGGAGTGGCCTATGCCTAGAATTTTCCTCAAGTTCTCTCGATAACTGCCGCAACAGTTCTGCAGCTGTGAAGGGGTGATAAATGATCATGCAAGCACATATTTCAGAACAAGCATACCTTTCTTCAAGGTATCGCGCCTGGTCTGGGGTAGTCTTCCTGTCACTGAGCGAATCACTGCTCGGAGTTCCTGGAACCCGTCCCCCTCATTGACTCGATACTGCCTCTGCGATGCAATTTTGCTTTGCCTCGTGGGATGCTGGTGGCTTTGCGTATCGCGGTAGAGCTGCATATCTGCAATCGTGCAGTAGTGAGTCTACCTGAGGTGGAGTTAGATGCATGCTTTTATAACATCCTCTGCCCCGCCAGTGGCGCCTATTTCGTAAACTTTGTTTTTTTTGGACTGCCTACTTAACGTTTGACGCCCCAACTCGGAACATTATCAACATTACAGCGCTATTTTCTGTATTCAGGCAGACTACCGATATCGATTTTACTGCCACTAACCTTATGTGATAAATAAGGAGTTTGATCAGATGTGATGATTTGGTTAATACCATCAAATTTGAACTCCGATTGTTGTTCCACATGCAAAAGGTTTGGCTATGCGCATTCATTTTCGTTTTCAAGATACGCAAAAGTTTTGCTTGCTCGCTGCTCCGAACCATTCGGATTATCGTAAATCTGTGATGCTATGCTCGTATCTTTAACACGTAAATCTTTGATAATTAATCCCCAGCACATAGTCGAATACAACGAAGCTCGAAAGCATTGCCCCATTTTTTACCGAAATACTAGTAGGCGGCATGTACGGACGGTTGACCGACGGCGCTACTGCCGAGTTGATGATAAGCGAAGCTGGTCATACCAACCGAAGACATGGTGGTCTTAGTTATTGCAGGAGTTCCGAATAGTTTCCCGTGTAGTGAGAGACACAGTGAAATATACGCCTTGCGCACGACATGTGTCAAGCATTGACTACTTGGAGATGATGAGCGTGTTCGAGGAGTTGGCTGGGGAAATATGGATGTATGATCTGAGTCGTTTTGATCATGACTGTCCAAGAGATAGGACCGGGGATCAAGATTGTGAATGATGAAATGCGAATATGATTACAAATGAGGCTTGCAAGTCTGCGCACAAAAAAACAACAAAAAAAACAACCGCACGAAATACACAGTCATTAGCAGTTTCTCAGATCTACCCAACAAGTGAGATGCGCGTCTAAAACGGCCTGCGGGAACGGCGGACTGATGGGGGTGCGCCTCACACCAGGGCATTCGCAATTTCTGGAAACAAAGGACACATGGTGGTCCAGTAGATTGAAGAATATTGTCCCACATAGAATAGCCTCCTCAATGGACAAAAATTGAAGAAAAAAGCTGGGCGCTTCCGCCATACACAGCATATACTATAGGCTGTGAAGTGAACACGAGGATAATGCTTGGAAAACGTACCGGCTCAGACTTCCAATGCACTCTTTGACTGTATGCCCATCGTGTCCTGGTGTGGAGACATCGAGACCTGCTAAGAACCGTCATCATGAGTGATGGTTTGGACTTTGTTGGATGAAAGCTGTGAATATTGTGTTATTTTTCATTTATGGTCTAGCGCTAATGGAGTTGTCGGATGACCCAGTTTTTTCATCTAGGCCCTAGGCACCTCACCGATACTCTTTTTTCTTGTTCGGGGACAACGCGATGGTCCACACTCCCCTGTCCCCATCTCTCCAGTCCTCTCCTAATTGTTTCCCACTCTTCAAGAGGTTCCATACCTGTAGCGAGCCATCAATCGAACAAGTCGTCATCTGCTGTCCGGCTGGTAGATGTATGGCCCCAGTGACCCAATCGGCATGTCCTTCGAATTTCTTGGCGGGACGTTATCACCGCTGTCTCCTGCCTTCCAACGACGGGCGAAGACATCGCCAAGGTATTTTCGACACTGAGGTGTGTTCAGGAGAAACACCAAACGTGATATAAATACTCAGTGGCGTGAATTGAGCAAATGACCATGATTTCCCTTTTCACAGAGCCTAACTATATCGTGGTCCACGATAGGTGTGACCAAGGCCTGATAGGGCTGGAGAATAGCGTGGTTATTGCCCACTTTGATGTCCCTGGTACTGATGTCACGAGTACCAAAGTAAGTTTACTTATGTCAAGACTCAATTTTGGGAGAGTTGGGGCTAGGCACGAAACCAAAGAGGACTTGATCGATTTCAGGCTGTGCGGGAGCCTGGTAGTAGTCACCGGCCAGGATGGGTCGGACAGATTAGTAGTGGAGCATAATTTTGAACGCCGCACATATGCCATGGATCGGACAGTTCTGCCGCAGCGTGACACGGCCATCATGAGCTGTCAGAAACTCAACAGTGGCGCCAGACGATACGTACCAAATGTATACGTTTGCTTTGAATGAAGTGAACCACTATGCATCATGCAAAAACACCTCAAGCCAATTAGCGCGTGGGGCCCGTTCAACCAATCCGGTATTCCCAGGGACACCAAACATTACGTAACTGTTTGACTATGATGGTCCTCTAATTTTATCGTACTACATATATCCTCACACCGTCCCTGTCATTCACTGAGTTACGAAGTCCACTCTCAGCTGTATGGAAGGGTTGTCCTAGCTGCAAGTATTGGTATTGGTTGCGATGGTGAATACCCTATCATGATTTTCGAAAGCCTTTCGACTGACTCACAGCGCCTCTGTGCAGGTCCACATCAATGACAAAAAGTTTGCCTGGTACCCATATTCCTCTGGTCTGTACCTTCGTTCGTGTTGACTTTGACATCACAGCGAGTCCTGCATTAAAGGACATCGATCCTCTTCTTGTCATCACTCTGAACGACCGTTATTTGAAGTAAAGAAGAAAGGCCGACCGGTATCACAGTGTAAAACATGCCGCGAACTGCGGAACTCAAAGCGAGTCCACTCAAAATGCACCTGTAACCCTAGGGAAGTAGTCGACAAAATCCCTATACCAGCAGCTCGCCCTGACAGGAAACGTATGTCACAATATTGATATACTACTACTACTATCATTTCTAAATCAGTGTCTCGCAGCGAAACGCTTCATGCCCACGGTCCCTACACTGCCGAATGGAATATCAGATGCCTTGTCAGCCTCGTCTTCCTCGCAGCCTGCGAATACAAGACAGACAGGTAATGATAAACATCCACAAACTTGCTCGCACACGATGACTTACAGGGCTCTAGTTGATTCATTACTCAACCCTTGCCATTGTGAGGATGTTCGGCAGTGCCTGGGACGCTGCCGATCTATACCTCTCAGAGGTTTTCCAGCATCTGCAACCGAATCATCTCCAAACGGTCTAGCCATGCTCGCCAACGCGGCTGCACTAATCCGTGGGAATATCGTATCGTGTCCAACGACCCAACGCTCCGAGAAATCTTCTGTATCTTCGAAGTCGTGCTGTACTAAAGATACCCGAACAACAGTCGTTCCCTCAGTCCGTTCTGACCTCCCCCCCGTCCATATTCACACTCTTACGTCCTCGCCACCTTCGTCTTCGATGATAGTACCTGAGTTCCCCACAATACCTCCATTCAGCGCTTTTAACTCAATCGCTGGGTCTGGGTGCACCTGCGGACTTCGGTGCGCTTGTCCAGGCTGCGTGGAGCATCGTGGGCCTATCCATGCTTTGAAGGAGCACAAAGATTGTGCTGAGGGGTGTACCCACTGCGTCGACCACTCAGCAGGCATCGAGCTTCCAACTTTAGGGCAAGGTGCTAGTGGAAATAGCATGATCGACCAATTTTTCGCGCGGGCCGCGTCCCTACCCATTCCTCCTGTGAATCGTAAAGTTGGGGTTGAGATCGATCCAACGGACATTACAGTCTATCCTGCCGACCTTTTTTCAAAGTCAATCAAAGAATACGAGGACCGAAGTGCAGTATTCGGACTAGTGACCGTGCCGAAGCTTGCGTGTTGTGGAGGGCGGTGTGGTTGTCCATCTGACGGCTGTGGATGTGGACAATCTTGTGATGGTTGTCTTGATGTCGAACAAGTTCACAACCGGTCAGAGTCTGTTAGCTAACGGGAATCTTTATGCATTGAATTTTGGGTGTATGGTAGTCAGGCTCATACTTTAAGTTTTGATCTCTTTCTTAGTGCTTAATTCCTTCATACCAGGACCCCAGATAACACTCATGGGAGCTTTTCCAATGCCATATCAAAATATATCAAATAATCCCAAGCTACGACGTACGGCAGGATGCTATTGGCATTCGGGAGGCATTTGTTTGGTCCATGATGTTTGTTTCGTTCAGTATCGGGTTGTTGATCCGGAAGGGAACAAACGGTGTGACAATACATTATACCACACTCGAAGCCGTTCTCGATGTGCCCGACATGTGTTTCGAAAACAGACGTGAGTATTCATATTGTTCTTGGTGATTGACTGTTTCAAGTTGCTAATATTTCTCCTTCTGGTACTTCTTCCCTTCCGATACCCTCCCCGCCTGCCATCATTATTGACACTGAACACCGTTATAATGCAAAATAAACTCACAACGACCTCCATCTGATGAATTTCGATTCTCTCATAACGGAACCAAGTTCATTCAATGAAGCTTCAGTTATCGAGATTCCAACTACAGTGACCTATTGCCATTCAACGGTCTTTTGAACTTGGACCAAATGCTTTCCCCTTTCATTGCGGGAAAACGAAACAAATTTGCAGTGTATTTTTGCGGTCTGTGGGATGCACTATCCTCAGCAGTAATATCAACACCGTTGATCTGCAGGATAAGCTGGCAGCCGTGGAGAAAAAAATACCGTGATTTCCACCAGACTATTTTTTGCGACCCACATCGTGCATTAGTGGCAGCCGGATAAATTGCAAACGACCCTCTGAAATTTGAATCGGCGAACCTACGCTTAGTATATCGCGACGGGCGTCCGCTGACACCTCGCCTCCGAATTGTATACGAATAACTTACTACATAGCATCCCCTCTCGTGTAATTGATCAGGAGTGCGCGCCAGAAGGTCGGGTTCTTCGAATTCCCAGTAAATTTATAATCCCTCTCGTTTGATGGGCCTGAGTTTTTTCGAATTCGGTACGTTAGATTCCTTTAAAGGTCTTGCTTGTTTATGTCTACTGCATGACGCACCCCCGTTTCTTTGGCGGCTAGGATCCTTCGCTGAATCTGTAGGTCCTGCGCGGATGCTGCGGTTGTGCTTATAATCAGAGTTGACGCGCTCTTGTCACGCCATTAATACTTCTGTCTATTTACTGCCGCAATTAAAGTTCTTAGGGAGGGGGATCGCGGTATAATTCCCTTCTTAGATCAGAGCTCGTTGATGGTCGCTACAACTTACAGATATGATACCAGTGCCCAATACCCACGACGGTCCAAATTCAGGTGTAGAACTTCGTTTTCGAAAAACACACCTGCAATGCTACCAAGTAGTAAGCTCCACCCTGCTCCACAATCGAACATACAAGGTAGGTGTCATGAATAAAGAAGAGTGGAGCTCGCCTGCGTCACGTCAGTACTTAAACAAAAGAGCAAGGTTTTATCGGGGACTCTCAGCACCTGCAACACACAGACTATGTAGTACGTCTAAACACAACAGTTCATTGACTATGAGGATTACATGGAAGACCGGTGGGGCATGGATACAAGAGGTGGATATTTAGATGGATATTAGCGGTGCATGATGGTGAGTGATATACATCTATGTGATAGAGATGGGGTCGTGTTAATTTATAACTACAAAAAGAAAAAAAGAAACAGAGACAGGATGTCTGCCAAAGGGATCACATGGTGGTTGGCGTTGCTGTGAGTGATGTTTTTTCTTCCTTCGTATCATCTCCGCATCATGGAGATTTGGTGCAAGTTCAAGCTAGCCTGCTAGCCAGATGCAGATGACGTCGGGAGGAGATAGACATCGTAGACATGGGATGGGTGGAGCACGATGGTTAATGAGTAGCGGGAGTGGGAGCAGATAGGAAGAGTCATGGTCGCATCAAAATCAGAAAACTGAAGTCATTCATGAACAAATCGCGGGTAAAGCAGTATGCGAACTTACTTCTAGTGGCTCTCGGCAATCGAAAGTTGCTCGATCCTTACCTCGCGGTGGCAGATGGTCCACTCCACGCTGGTGTCATAGGTCCCATACCTATGCTCCCACTTTCAACTTTCGACACTCCACCAGTTCCACCTGGCAAAACTTGTGGAGCGCCAGCAGCTGACTCGAAAACGGTAAGGACTTTTTCATCGCTAAATGTCCTGGGTTTGATACTGGGGCGCTTCGCGAAAGATATAGTACCGCATTTGTCTTCCCTAAGTAATTCGGTGGGGCTGGGGCCACGTTTCCACTTCGACGGCGACGAGAACGTGTGGTGCATCTGGCTGCCACTAGCCGAGCTCGGAATGTCCGCCACAGGGAACGAGCGCATCCGGGAATCTTGAGTGCGTCTTATGCTAGGGATCCCCATGTTATCGGGGTTCCTGGAGGGCGTCTTGCAGATATCGTTATCATCCAATCTACCCTTCCCCTCGCTGATAATCGACACACTCACCGATTCTGGACTCCCCTCGCTTCCAGTACATTCCCCCCACAACTCTCTCTCCTCGTCCATAATCATAAGGGCACCCTCGATAACCGCTGCGTGCACGAACACATACTGTCGCAAGCTCTGGCAAAGACTCATCCTCTGCTCGCGCATATCTTGAACGACCGTCCAGATAGGGTTGGTATGAGACATTAATGGTGCGGGTGACAAATCCTGATGCAGCTGTCGTGGAAGCTTATAGTCGATCACGGCGCAACCCGCTGTACGCTGGTCCGGCTCAGATGATGCCTCCTCGGCGTCAGGGATCTTCTCTTCGACGAACTGAGGTACAGGTGGCATTGATGACGGCGCAACAGCAACTGGCGCTGCAGTGGCCTTGTTGATGGGCTTATGTTGCATAGACGTACTGGTAGACTTGATCATTGTTTCCTGGTCTGGTGCAGCACTATTCGCAGAGGTCGTTTCGACCGCTTTAAACCTGCTCTTCGTCTTCCTTGACGACACGACATCCTCCGACTCATCCGACGACATAAGGTTGCTCTTACCACTGGCAGCTTCCAAATCTGCGTTCCCCTCGCTTTCAAAACTTCTCGGGAGGCTCAACAGTTCGTCTGAGCTAAGTTTCGAGTTCGTGCGCGAAACAGGGTCCTCACCCTCGAGAAGAGGACCACTATCAACCCCACTCGTCATAGGAGGTGCGGACGCGGAGCAACTCGCCATAGAAGACAAACCGATGATCTGTCGTACCCGGGGACGTAAATTGGAATTGTCGGCCTGGGGGACGTCGGACTCGTTCGAAATAACACCATTACTGTTGGCTGGTTGCAGCGGCGTACATGGAGAACGCGGGGGCCTATCAACGTCCATGGCATCTTCCTCTTCGGTGCCAATACGCACTGCCGACGGCTGGGCCAGTGATCTTGAAAGTTTTTCGCTCGAAAAATCAGAACTCAGATTCGAAAGCGAGGTCACTGAGCTGTCTCTCAGACGAGCGCGCATGAGGCCCACTAACCCTGAATCTGCGCCAGTGCTACCCCAAAAGCCAGAATTGGATGTGTTCGCCCCAGAGCCCGAATTGGAGGCGGAGATCGAGTCAGGAACTGAATTGGATTGAGAACTGGAGTGAGAGATGGAGACACAGGAGGAGGGTGGGAAGGGCCCACCGCTACCACTTCCCGAGATGCTGCTGCTACCACTGCTTCCAGAGCCGGAGCCGGACCGCCCGCTCCCTGCCTTGACGTCCACACCAATGCCGCTGCCACTATTACTCCCCACAGAATCGTCAGCGGAGTTCAGCGCAGACGGTTCACTACTATTCGACGCGCTCCCGGGCGAGCCTTGGCGACTAGGGGTAGGCAAGCTCAAAGACATCGAGAGGGGCAAAGGTGGAGGCAACTCTGTCTCCTGTTCTTCTTCGCCAGGGTGCGTTTGGTCCAGCACTTTCTCAGCCCATTCCCTCGTCGACGAGCTCGTGTTCTGCCATCTCGTATCTAGCTCCGCCGTATCTCCTGTAAAAGGTACGTGCACGACAAGCGACTCTGAAGAGCTCGTCTCGCGTTCTTTGGCTGTAGTTTTGTGTGGATAATGACGACGAGATTTCTTGCGGTCACCCATGACGAGAGGGACAGTCCCAATAATCTTCTCCTTCGACATCTCTTGCTCTTTCACCTGATTCGCAACCACATCTATCTCACCGCTCTCCATCCCACTTCCGCCCTCCGCAACCGAACTTTCGCCCCCCTGCCTATCAGCGCCAACAGCAACGCACGCACGAGCCTGAGCTCGAGCCCTGAGTTCCCTCCTCTGCTTCAACTCCCTCTTAATCGCATCTAACACAGCATCCACAGCAATGAACCCGCCTGTCCTGCCCACACCCGCCGAGCAATGCAACAGCACAGGCGGGGTGGACCCAAGCGCAAACGCAGCAATGCCAGTCTTCGAGTCAAGATCAGGATGCCGCCATCCCTTGCGTCCATGCTTCTTCCTAGAATGTGTATCTCCAAGCGGCGGGGACGAGAAAAAGTCCCCTCCTCGGGACATAAAGTCAAAACTCCGCCCTGGGGATCCAGAAGATGGTGAGAGGGAGGAACCGGAGTTTGATTGATAACCAGAAGGGGATGGACCTGGAGTGCTTTCTTGGACGGCTCGCTCGACACGCTTTATGAGCTCTAGCACGCCGCGAGGATCGTCAGGTACATTCATGTCGGGCCAATCCAGATATTGCAGATGCGTCACTTTTCTAGGTGGAACGCCTGGATAACCGCGATGGCTGAGCGCAAAAGTCCTCACGATCATAGTTGGCTGCGTCGAGCCCTTATCACGCTCGCGCGGGGACATAAAGAAGCCAATGTCAGCGGAGCTGTTGGAGGAAATAGAAGGTGAGATGGGCGGGGAGGTGTCGAGGAGCTGTAATTGAAGAGGTCCATAGGATGACTCTACCCAGTACGTCCCGCATTTGACCATGGCATTCTCAATCTCGCGCGTGAGCATGACGATTACATGAACGTTCTGTTCCCAGACGAGACTAATATTTCATTAGCATTCACGAAGACAAAGAAGGTTGATAGTAAATAGGACTCACGTCCAAAAATCAACGAATGTCGCAGGTAACGGGCCTTGTGTAGCGATGTAACGTTTACGCGTGCCCAAGGGCTGCACATATGACGCGTTGACGTAATCATCTACAGGTGAGGGGTCGCGTGGTGTATCTTTCGGAGAGACCACCGTCATGTTGAATTGTGGCAAAACCGTACTCGTGACCGAAGTCGGTCCTTGGCTGATAGGTCCACAGGGCAGCGTCAAGTTAAACATCTCCCGTTGATACCCAAGGGGTGTGTAAGAGGGTATGACTAATGGTGAGACAGTTTTTGGCCCTGCACTCTGAGGCAATCTTGGCAGAGTACTCAAACTAGACGGTGACAGAAAACCTCCCGATCGTTGTTGCGCGCGCGCGTCCAGCCGAGGCGGGGATAGCAGTGCGTCTTCTGGAATCGGAGAGATCTGCGAAGTTTCTGAAGGGAAGGCTGGGAAGTAGGCGTCACGTCCACCACCACTACTACGTGGAAATGAATGGAAGGATGTCATAGGTATACCCCCGCGCGTCAGAGTGGACGAGGGGGGGCCAAAAGGTGTCACGGGCATGGAGAGAGGTGTGTGAAAAGCGGATTGCGAATAGAACGGCGTCATCGGCACAAAAGACGGAGGCGGCATACCTGACGATGACGACGTACGTGTGGGATTTGTATCGATGCTCATAAGCATATTCCGGTCATCTTCCGGTACGTTTGGTGATGGAGCTGCTGAAAGTAAGGCGAATTGGGATTCTGGCGAAGATGGAAACGTGGTACTCGATTCGGAGCTGGTCGTCCCAATAGCTGCACGGACGGAAGCGACTTTTTTCTTGTCGTCCTTGTCTCGCTTGGGGCCATACCCTGGATGTGACCCTCGGTGACGGACATCATGAAGACGAACACGAGCATGCTCGAAGGGCCATATATGGTTGTATCTGAAGAAACGGAATGAGTTTGGGTTGGGTTTTTGATAGGACGTGCGGAGGAAAGACGTCGTGTTAATGTAAGTGAATTTTTAAATACAAAAAAAGCACGATGACTACGATGACTATGATGACAGGCGAAAATCACCAGTACCATCAAGAAAATCCATCCAAGATCGTCGGATCATAAATTAGCAGGAGCTTTGCGGAGCAGCTTTGACACACGAAAGAGTTAAACGAATCGTTTAAGACATCAAGTGATGACGTGTGGAGCCCCACATTGGTCAGGTGTGCCATGTCACACCGGTGACGCAATGAGGGGTCAAAACATTGGGGGGTATACATCCATGAAGAAGCCAAACGACATCGAAACAAACACGAAGTAAGGATAAGAAGGCTCACCTATTCTTGGCTCCTTTCTCGACGCCTGCCGTAATACTAAACGGAAATGCACCTTGCACGGGGGTGGAAGGAAGGGTCTTTGCGCCCGCTGCAGTAGCAGAACGTGCACCGGCACCAATGATACCCTGCCCGGCCTCACCCACTGTATAGGCTTGACCAGCAGCAGCATACGCGCTGACCTCGCTTTCCCGCGCATGATGCTCCATGACGCTTCTCAGACGCCTTTGCTCTGCCAATTCTATGCGGTAAAACTGCATGGCAAGAGTTTCAGCGCCTTCCTCAACGTCAGGATCATTCGAGTCTGGATCAGATTCATGTGGATCGTCAGAGCTCTCGCTGCCGCTCTCTACACTGGTTTCCCCTGGAAATGGAGAAGAATGAGAGGGACGGATGGCAGAACGACCAGCAAGATCTTGAAGCCAACGAAATGGGAGGTCTTTGATGCGTCTCCGTACACGCCTGGGAAGACGGAGGGGGATACGTTCCGTTATTCCCTGACTGAGTTCCAAGTTCTGGCGGATGGTATCGAAGAAAGGGTTAGCAGCATTCGCGATTGCCGGTGTACCCGAAGCTGCGTTTGCAGCTGTTGTCGTTGAAAGCGAAAAGGCGGCTTTGGGGAGATGTTTTGTGCGCAATGCTCCAGAGGAGGGAGTGCCCTCTGGGTCGTCCTCGTCCGGACTAGGGTGATCGGTTGTGGCGCAGTGACGTGCATCTCGCCACACAGCCTGAAAACCGCCTTTTACCCAGGCGAGTTCGCCTGTGAAACCCTCTGCGCGAAATTTTCTGAACAGACCAGCAATATTACTGGTGTCGGGAACGAGGACAGAATCAGCGTCATATACCAATATATGGTTTGCGGTTGGCCATGCTGCGAATCTTGCACGCGCCGATGAAGAAGGGAGCATTTGAATGAGTTTGGAGAGACCAAAGAGAGGGCGCTTGATGAGAGTACTTGGTATGCTAAGGGAGAGGGCTCGGTGAATACGGGCGGCGGTGTGGGCGGCATGTGGGCGGATATCAAGGATGAGAATGGAGGGGTCTGCGAGGTAAGCTGCGAGGTCGGAGGGGTTAACTGGTATGAAGGTGGATGATGACGACGACGACGATACAGGTTTCGAGGGAGGTGGAAGAATTGGTTTAGGTGGTAAAACGAAATTTTGTGGAAGTGATTGTTGTTCGTCGGGGAGAATACGTGCGGTGAGAAGATCAGCGGATCCGAAGCGCGCTGCGATAGCATGAGCAAATGAAGCGACATTCTCTTGATCTGTTGGATGACCTCTTCCCTGTTGACCAGAGAACGGTACGCTGGTGAAGAAATCTTTGTTGCTCATCGCAGACAACAGTAACAAAGGGCGCCTGGCCTCAGTGACCGTGAGGTTGTAATTACGTTCTTACCTTGAATTTTTGGTTCTCGGACTCGATACAGAATCAAGCTTATCCTTGGTCACGGGATCTGATGTCATAAGGGCCAGATCACGCTCTAGACCATGACGCCATATTGCTTACTAATACTTATCAAATTTTCACTGTCAAGTACGCATTTCGACTGCTGAGGAGGACGCTCAAATAAAGTCAAACTTGATTAAATGACCTTTTAAATAGAAGAGTCGTCCACATAAATGTGGGGCATATCGCAATTATTGCTGATATATTTATTGAAAAATAGTAAGAATACTGTATATCTCTCCACTTTTAGAAATTTCCGACACACTCACTCCACATCGTGTTGGAACATTGATTACACCGCTTCTTAGCTTTATACCTCCCGTGCACTGAAACGGCTGTGTAAATGTGTACGCGTGCGTAATCAATTCTACCGTCTCGCAACTGAATACTGATCGCACTTGCGGTCCGATGGCGTTCATCTAAATCTCTGTTCGAAGTTTATGCACTGACACACAGTACAAGCGCCAACAACACGAATTTTCGGGCCCATCACTATCTGGAAAGTGAACGAAAGAAATCTGCCAGGGAAAAGAATTGTTTGGTATCACATGTATAGTACGTCACGGTATGAGACCTAGCCTTTGTGATGGACCAACCTTCTGAGCCTAGCACGCCAGATAGGCTGTGCGGGTATCTATATCCCCGAGTCGAACGGCTCTGCACCGTGGTGATGACCAGTGACGATGGGTGACGCAGTGACAACTCTCTTGGTACGGGCTACGTGGCTTAGAACCGTGTCGATGTGTATTGGTAATTGAATTCGAGATCCGCAGACTATTGTCCTTGAAATTTCATGTATGACCTTGACGAGTCTGTTTACCTTTCGTTGAAGTTGCCATTGGCAATCTTTGCTAGTCGTTTGCAACGACGTTGAACCGATGCATCGATGTCTGTTGATCCCAAAGGTAAAGTCGGCGGTCCGCGTCCGCGGCGGCCCGTCCGCTAGTAGGATATGTCATTTCTCACCAAAGCCGCACTGTGTTGAACGTCAAACGTCGAACCGAATTTACTCACAACTCGACTCTAGTTATAACTTGGTAGTAACTGACATATTACTAGCTAACCAAGTTTTGTTCGAAACCAAAGGCTGCAATGAGGCTGACCATCGCTCTATTTTCCTCGACCCTCTTGCTCACAACTAATGCAGTATCTGCAAGCGGAGCAGATTATATTCGTGCCCATGGTGCTCAAGGAGTCAACCTCTGGAGGCTCGCCAACCAGGAAAGAGAAAGTCATAGCCATGTCAGCCAAACACCAGTTCTAGTCGTCCAAGATAGCAGCAACATCGAAGAACCCAATGAATTTCCGGACCAATGGTTCACGCAACCTATAGATCATTTTGCAAACTCGTCAGACACGTTCAAGCAGCGGTACTGGATCAATACCCGACATTATACCCCAGGTTCTGGTGGCCCGGTGATCGTTTTGGATGGCGGTGAGACCAGTGGCGAGGACCGTATTCCTTTCTTGGATACTGGTATCGTCGAAATATTAGCCAGGGCGACAGGAGGAATCGGAATTGTGCTCGAGCACCGTTATTATGGTGAGCTCCTGAGGATCCTCAGACAACTATACTCGCATTTGACGTATTCATGATTGCTCAGGAAAGTCTATACCTGTCGCAGACTTCTCCACTGATAACCTGAGGTGAACTACCCACATCCACGTATCACGCGCATTTGAGAATTGACAGTGTATAGATGGTTGAACAATGATCAAGCTGCCGCTGACTCGGCTCGTTTCATGGCGAAAGTGACGTTTCCTGGCATTGATGAGGATCTGACAGCTCCGAATACTCCGTGGATATACTATGGCGTAGGGCACTATAATTACTGAACAAGACGACGTTCCTCACTAGCACCAACAGGGTTCCTATGCTGGCGCTCGAGCAGCTCATATGAAAGTTCTATATCCCGATCTCGTCTACGGCGCAATTGCTTCCAGCGGTAAGTTATAAGAACGATACACACAAGTCCATCTATGAATTGACTCGCCGACAGGCGTGACGCACGCCACACTATCAAACTGGGAATATCACGAGATCATTCGAAACGCTGCAGACCCCACATGCGCTAGGAAACTCGAGCACGCCACCTTAGCAATCGATGCCCTCCTGGGCGTGCCTTTTGCGAAGCGCTTTATCAAGTCGTTGTTTGGTCTCGAGGATCTCGCGCATGACGATGATTTCGTTTCCGTTTTGGAGGTACGCCTCCAACCCGTTGTGAATCGTCTGCGTGTAGTGACGGTGCAAACACCAGTCTCCTCTTGGTTATTGGCAAGCTAAAGTCTGGGACCCTGCTGTAGGGAGCACCAAATTTGACCAATTCTGTGCTTTCTTGGATAAGCCTATCCTTGGAAATGGTAGTGTTTCGTCGTTACCTGTCGGCCATGAAGACCGCCTCGTTCATCTTCCTGGTGACATCAAGCTCGACTTCTCAATCCTAAACTATGCCCAATACATCAAAGAGGTAAGGACCACTGAATATGGCTAGTAGGGCGCGATCTCTGAGCACCAGTAGAACTATGTCTCACAATGCAAAACATCTGTCGAGGATGTAAGCCCCATCGTCGCATGTCGACTATTTTCTGACGAAAGAAAACAAACAGTGTTTCGGTACCTACAACGATAGTAGTTTTCTTGCCACTGGTTTGGACCAAGAATGGCGGTTGTGGTTATTCCAGGTTTGCACAGAATGGGGTTTCTTCTCGGTGAGTTGTCAAACGCGCGCTTTCCTCGAGCAGTTCATGAATGCATGCATTGTAGACCGCCCCTCCCGACCCAGCCCACCCACGAATCGTCTCCAAATTATTGACATTAGAATATTCGTCGAAGATCTGCAGACAGGTGCGTTGGAGTTGATTCGCGCAAGCAGCGAGACTCACGTGGATATTGACTAGGCTTACCCAGCTGGGAAGTACTTTACTGTACCGCCCATGCCCAATATCACTGCTGTAAACGCACTAGGTGATTTCGCGATTTCTGCCGACAGGCTAGCCATCATTGATGGCGAGGGTGAGCTCTCTTTATCGTGCTATTCACTTGGGCGCGACATGCTAATCCTCGTGTCAAGTCGACCCTTGGAGGCCTTGTACGCCCCACAGCGATTACGCAGCTGACCGCGAAGATACGATCCTCCAACCTTTTAAGCTCATTCCAAGTACGTATTGACAGTCTGACTGCTACATGTGTATGCATCTGACGGCGGTCGATTCAGACGCTGTTCATCATTATGATGAGTACGGACTGAAGAATATCAGCGATGAGCCTGTGGAAATTAGAAAGATTCATGGGGAGATGATTGTTTTCGTCATGGAGTGGTTGAAGGCTTTCAAAGCCCCAGGTTCACGATGATTTCTCGATATCAGAGCGTACGCTCGAAGATATATGAGCAATCAATCTCATATCTTCCTTGTTTGACGGTTGTGGGTTCATCGAACAAGCGGGACAGGTTGCTTCCGATTGTCTGACTCTGTGACCGAAAAATGTAATGTGATGCGCGAAGGTAATCAGGTCCCTGCAAGTCAGAACGCACGTTTGACAGGGTCACGACTGCGTGGGTTGTTCAGGGGAAAATATGTTATTATATTCCCATCCCACCAAAGACGGCCGACGTACGTCCATGCGAGATAGGAAACAACTTATTTTTCTCACTGCTTGCATCACAGCTACGGTCATTGGAATTGCCTATCGTAGTCGATTGGGCTACGATGCACTTCTCTGGTTTGCAATTTCGACATGCGTTTGAAGTGCCTCCAGCTCCAACGGACCCGCGACCATTTCAGACTGAATTTAAAACGTGGACCAAATTCGTATGAGAAGATCATGTTTGTAGATCTGGGATGCTTGTCATGACTCATCAATTGTCTGAGTTGCCACCCTAGTCCGGGCCGAACACGAGGATCTGGAACTTCCGGAAGAGTACACCGAACATGCGTCGAAGCTAGCTGTGGTGCCAGTGGCGGCCCCTTCTTTGTGGTCTTGTCATTAAGATCATTTGGCAGATGTAGAAAGACAAATCAAAGGCTCGTCGCCCATCTTTCTCCTAGCCTCCTCATACACACGCTCCCGTCCTATACATCATCGCCAGTTGACATAGTACCTACATTCAATAGTAGAATTCATCCCACCCTAATCGGAGTCATCCAAATGCTGAGATTAAGCTCTCTAACACTAAGGATAAGGATAAGTCCTAGCACAAGCAGTTGCACGAACCCCAAAAATGCGAGAATGCGAGAATAAACCTGATTTCCCACAGTGGACAATTCCTACGGAAGTAATGAACAGGTGCCATATACAGCGACAGATGGCTTACCTTTTTGGAGATAAATTACCCAGGTGGAAGCAGGAACCAGCGACAAAGCTAACGCACGCAGAATGTCAGCCCAAAACTTATGACGACCAAATTCAAACCATAAGCTCACCTTGTGAAATAAAGCATGTGAGTTTTCATCAACACCGCGAAACAGTCCCTCATGCACATGTTTAATCCTCTCGACAGTTGTCGACGGAAATTTTTTTGCACCCCAGACTGCAAGACAGTGTGATGGCCTCCTATACGGTACCGAGTCTTGGGGCTCAGAAGTTGGTCATCTCCCTGAAAGTCAAAATTGCACTGGTAGTTGCCGGAGAAAACGAGTTCCTCTGGAATCCGCCTGATGAGTTTCATGCCATTGAATCTTTCGACCATAGTTGAAGCTTACCTCCTGAAGTATTTTTATCTGATATTATGACCATTACTGCGCAGGCGATAAAGACGGCCGAGAAGATGACAACGGGGAAGATCAGCACCCTCTTAGATTACTGGTATATGACATGTAACCGAGTGATCATGATGAATTCCATGATGTCTCAGTTGAGTTGATATCATCGAGGTATCGGACTCACTGCCCAGCATGATATACTATTCAGAAAACATGAAAAAGCACGCATGATAAAACATACAGTATATTGATGCTGATTGCGAGACGGTTTACCAGCACAGCGCTGACTTGTAGGCTTGCACACATACGCAACGTATGGTGCCACAATGTAGCCCACCTAGTAGAATACTTCGAACTCAGCACAACTTGCAAATCGTATCGATGACACGAGCTACTCACACTGAGATATAGGAAAATCCTTTGACCAGCGTTGATTCTGCCTCGAACCATGATGTCATCCTTCTGATGTAGGACCCTGCTCACCCCGATCAAATTAACCTGTGAAACGATTCTGAGTGAAGTTCTTGTAGTGATGTCAACTTGCCTCCTGTACGAATAACAGGACTGGAAATACTATGTGATGACGGAAATAGTTCTTCGATGTTATCTTGCTCACCCCAATCGTATATCATAGCGACAGAGGAGGCAATTACGAAATGGGGCCGTATGAGAAATCACCACCATCATTCGAGTGAGTGCACGCACCCATTAAACAGCTGAAAAAACGACATGCATTGAGGTACGGCCAGACTGGGATCATATTCAAGGATGTGTGTCAGTGAGAGGTGAACGTACTGTAACGCTGGCACTATTCAAACCGATATACCACCATTCAGCCCTCCTCGTCAAAATAGGCGGCTTGAATAGCTGTTTAATGAAAAGAAGTAGATCGCGGAAATCTCGGGACACAAGGTCTTCGTCAGCAGAAATCTGGCTTGCCATAGCAGCAAGAAGGAACGACTTCCTTCTTGTATACGGTTGAGACTATCTTTGCAGCCCCCCGAAGGATGCAGCAATTCAGAAAATCTGTCTCTACCGTTTCACGGGGACGACCTTGGCGCAGCTCGCATGGTGGTGTGCATTTTCGTTGCTCAGTTGTACATCTTAGAAATAAAGATGATAGTTGTTCTTTCTAGTAAGAGCAAAGCAGCATCACGCGCAGATAACTTGGAGATGTCATTCGCGTTGGAACCAGGGACCTCGTGCTGTGTCTCAATATGGAGAAGATATGCGGTGTCAGCTCCACTTGTCTAGAGAGCGTAAGCTATAAGTAGCCACATCAACTATCAACAAAAGTGGTGCGCAGAAAGCTCACCTTTCCTACCAACGTCCTCACACTCCATCATGACAATTAAAGTCGCATCAATTTGCACAGCCAGGCGACTGGCCTGGTGAATACATGGTGCCATCCCGGCTTGAATGGAAATTCAAGATGCTAGTGTCACAACGGGATACCTGAGTTTGATGGTTTCCGTTGGCGACATCCTTGTACAGGAAGAACATCTTTGGTACGTTGTCCATGCCTTGCGGCTATTTACGGACCGCACTCGTGACTCTAACGCCCATTCCCAGGCCCATCGACTGATTTTGTATTCCAGCCAATCAGAATCATCCAAAGTTTTGTTTTCCTTAAAGCCATTGAGTTTGTTCTGACCCTCGTTACGCTTATTCCTTCTGCAGTCAATATTACGAACAGTACTTCTGGTCACCTCTTCGCTTGATTGGCTATGGCATCATTTATCCGCCAATTCACCTCTTCCGCGGTACTGCCCGTAGCATCTTCCACCTCCAGCTCATTCGTTGATATTCCCATCCCATCATTCATTATTTCTAATTCAAAGTCTGCAACGTGGTTGTATACAACCGTTGCCATCGTCGGTGCTCTCCTGTTGCTTGAACAGTCGGTTTACAGATCCAAGAAAAAGCACTTACCTGGCGACTCATGGACAATCCCAATTATCGGAAAGTTCGCAGACTCCATGAAACCGACCATGGAGGGCTACATGAAGCAGTGGAACTCTGGCGCCTTAAGTGCTATAAGCGTGTTTAACATGTTGGTTTGACTTTAGTTATGATTAGCTCCTCTTCTGAACGTGCTCTCAGTTTCATTGTCATGGCTTCATCTAATGAGTATTCGCGGAAAATCCTAAATTCTCCAGCTCACGCTGAGCCTTGCCTGGTGCACTCAGCAAAGCAAATTCTCATGCCTGACAATTGGGTATTCCTCAATGGGAAATCTCATGTCGAGTACCGCAAAGTCTTGAACACTCTGTTTACCCGTAAAGCTCTCAGGTCAGTACTTTCATTAATTCCCGTCACATTGTTTTTCCTAATTTCCCACTCTAGTATCTACATTGGTATTCAGGATGCGATTGCTCGCAAACACTTCGCTCAATGGCTTGCTGATGCGCAGAAAGATCCTTCACCACAGTCTATCATGATGACCGCGCGTCACCTCAACATGATCACTTCCCTTCGTGTTTTCTGCGGCAATCACATTCCCGAGCATGGCGCTATTGAGATAAGCGAGAAATACTGGGACATCACGCAAGCCCTCGAACTCGTCAACTTCCCTTTGGCCGTCCCTGGTACAAAAGTATACAGAGCCATACAAGCCCGCAAGGTCGCCATCAAGTGGTTGGAACTTGCTGCATCCAAGGCCAAAACCTCCGTCGCTAATGGCTGCGAGCCTGAATGCATGTTGGACGAATGGGTCAAGGAGTTGGAGGCCCCAGGATACAAGGGCCGTAAGGATTTCAGCGACCGCGAGATGGCTATGGTTGTGTTCTCATTCTTGTTTGCGTCGCAGGATGCTATGAGTAGTGGGTTGATTTATGGGTTCCAACACTTGGCAGACAATCCCGACATTTTGGCCAAAATCAGGGAAGAACAGTACCGTGTTCGTACCGGAGATGTCGACAAACCAATCACCCTTGAAATGCTCGAGCAAATGCCATACCTGAAGGCGTTTGTCAAGGAAAGCATGCGTGTCAAGCCTCCCGTAACCATGGTTTGTGCTTCGTGTGAACTTGACGATGTCTTACTGAAACACCTTCACTTAGGTTCCTTACAGGACGACAAAGGCATTCCCTATCTCTAATGATTATACTGTTCCCGCAAATAGCATGGTGATACCCTCATTCTACAACTCCCTGCATGATCCCTCTGTTTTCCCCGAGCACGATAAGCTCATCCCTGAACGCTGGCTCGATCCCAACAGCTCCGCTAACACGAACCCGAGGAACTATTTGGTCTTTGGTAGCGGACCCCACAAATGCGTTGGTATAGAGTACGCGACGATGAACATCGGACTAGTTCTTGCCACCGCGAGCGTGTTGATGGACTGGGAGCACCATATTACACCTGAAAGCGATCAGGTTCAGTGAGTATCATGACGCGCCCGCGTTAATTGCACGCTAATAAGTTTTGCAGAATCATTGCAACTTTGTTCCCTAAAGACGGATGCCTCATGAAATTCACCCCCCGTCCACGACCCTGATTGTTTTAGCATATGGCTTTTGTTTATACCCCCCATTAGGACTTGCATTTTAATTTTCCTAGATACATTCATCATCATTCTTGGGCTGGAATCATAGGTTCTACATTTTTGGTCAGACGCGGATCGTGGCAGCCAGCATATCGGGAGTGATTGCGAGCCTATATTACGCATCGTGACGTGGCTTTCGCTGCTGCGTGTTTCGGCGGAGAGTACACTCCTCGGATTAAGCTAGAGATTTTGCGCAAAACCTCCTTGGTCATTTCCAAAGTTACGGGGCAGAAAGACCGACATACGTTCACAGTAAATACTAGTTTATCTACAGCACACATTCACAAGCTTCAACGTTTCGACAGCTGTTGTGAATCAATTTATCGTGTTTGAAACCTTTGACGAATACTCGGTGCGGTGAGTCAACATGCACCGTGATGTTGGGAACAGCGAAGCTCCTACCTGGCAGCCGAGGCCTCGAGGCCTGACACGTTCCCTGTATCCGCGGACCACCCCACACCATCGTTGAACGTTAATCCATTGAGACCTTTCGGTACCTCTAAGATACACTTCGTTTGGCATACAAGTATGCGACGAGGTAGGACCAACATACCGTTCAGGCTAACATCGTGACTATACAACAAGTTGCAACAAGCCGGGGCCTCCCGAAGAACAACAAATGTGAAATTTTTCATTCAAACAGCTATCACCGCCGACCATTATCGAAGAAACACTATCCTCTCCTCCGCTCCAGAAGCAATCCAGGCTACTTCATGAATGACGCCCAATCCAACACGTTCCATCAAATTCCCATTCTGACTAACCGCCATCACATGTAGCAGGCATTCTTGGTAATACTCAATCCTCTCTTCGTCGTATGCGCCGAGTATACCGGTACGGGAAAGGACGATGAATTCGAGGGAAGTTGGCAGGGCAACGTCCAATGGGAGGACGGCAGTACCTACCCAAGTGGGAGGGGAGGAAGCGGAGAGAATGTCGAAAAGACCGTGATGAATAGATGGATGGGATTCTTCACCACGTCGTCGTGCAATGGCAAAGTGACTAGAAGTCGTGCGGAAAATGAGAGTGCCTGGGTCGAGCGCTCGATGAATGTCTGGGGTTATCTCCGTCGAGTCTATGATCCCTCCCGGAGGAGAATATGTGGCCTCTCCCTCTGTCTCGCGAATCAAAACAACCCGTCGAGAGCCCCTGCGTACATAAAGCTGCAGTATAACGCCACTATGGTCCACGATGTACCATGGATCGACAAACATTTCCACCACCGAAGGCTTAGCGAAGTAGTCCACGAGCCATGCATCCTCTGGATAGGTCACCAAATACCGATGCTCCGACATGTAGTCAACAGCACCACACCACGTAGCCCATGCCCAAGAAGGCCAGGGTAAACTGCATCCATCAGGGAGCGAACGACGAGTACGAGGTGTATGTGGATTGTGTTGCCAGAGAAGCGCGTGATGTAGGTCCGTCAACATCATTCCATATCGAAAAGCTCTGTCTGGGTCACCGAGCCCAAAAGCTTTTGCTAAAGCATTTGTCACTCCGGTGAGAGCATCAACAATGTCCGATTCCACGGTTAGATTGCGTCGTGCACACTGTTTCACGGCCATCATGTAACTCGTGAAGGGGTCCAATGACTGAGGGAAGTATTCGGCCCGTGAATACTTGAGAAAATTGGTGGAGTCACATTTGCTTTCAGCAATGACATCTTCACATAAGACATCGAACTGGCACTCGAAGTAGACTTGGTGCTCAAAGAAGTATATCCTTCGGCGGGAAAGCACGCATTCTTGATAGGTCCAACAACGTGTATTCCATGCGGACAAAGCAAGAGCCTCCTTAAGTCTTGGAGGTGCCGCATAGAGATGGAGTCCTTGAACGACTTCGATGTGCTGTTGCGTTCTAGTTTGTGGGCGGCACCCTGGGAGAGGGTCTCGAGCCGTAGTGCCACCGGCAGCGATTACTGTGAGATAAGAAAGGCCGTAAACCAAATCCATATCGTGTATCTGAGCAAACTTGTCCTGCGAATCGTCTCGAATAATGCACAAAGCATCAATCCATATGTAACGTTCACCCAGTTGTCGCACGAATAGAACAGAATCAGTGATGGTATCAGGGAGCTTTGCCGTGCTCAACCCTCCAGGCTTGCCGCGCTCTGCTATGTTGTCCTTCGTCGTCCAATACTCTGCGCCGATGCCTCCCTATATGTAACTGAGGGCGACGTAACGACAACCAGAAGGCGCGGGAACCACGGCCATCAATACTACGTCCCGTCAGTAAATTCACACATTCCTTTATCTCACTTGTGTCGTAAATTAAAACTTATTTCTACTTTGATTTCACTTATTTCGCCTTATCAACTTGGGCCCTGGATCTCGCAAGTGCAAAAAGGAAACGAGTGACACACAAGAGCGCAAGTTGAAACAAGTAGACACAAGTACCGAAAAGTTCACAAATGTATTTTAGTTCAAATCTGCATGATAGCTCGTAACATTCGCATCAATCTCGCTATCTGTCTCCTCTGTTGACACTTCATGCACATGCTTGACGTGCATCTTCATGGGACTCTTCTGGTCACTCAAAATGGGGGAATGATGCACCTCCTGAACCTCCTCCCTTTGAATTGCACACTCCACCTCTTTGTCACTCAACTCCATCTTGTCATCATTAAAGTTTGTGTTGGCAGACATCAAAATGGACTCAGCTTCATGCTGCATCTCTGCCAGTCTCTCCATCTCCCGCAACCATTCATGTTCATGCTCCCACTTGCGCATATGGTCACACATGCTGCCTTTGCCTATGGTTGATGATGTGGTATTGGCCATGCCGCTGACATTTATGGCTGTTGATACATTTGTGAGGTCTACAGTAGAAGTGTTGGACAAAAAGGAAGTAACAAGCATGATTCTTGGACCATCAAGGCTTGAGAGCAAGTGTGACATGTCATGATTGTGAGTTGTGACATTATCATTTTACATTTCAACAAGTCAGCTCTCTGATGTTGCAACCTTTCTACCAACCATGCTGCCACTTAGTACTAATACTTTTTTCGTCTAGCTCCAAGTAAGTCCTTCATCTTGTTTTATTGTATTATGCTGACAGTGTCTGCCCCCTCCCTCATCATAACTTTGGTGCTGGATCATGCAGGAATGTCCCGGCACCATGAGTCCAGCTGAGGGACTGTGCTGGTTCTCTCCTTCATTTGATTTTCATTTCTCCACACTGTTGAGTTTGTCATACTTCACACCTCCTCACTCACACCTTCAGCTTTCTCAAGTCCCACCTGCCACTCCCTCATGTTCGAATTTTGTGAGCAGTAAGTCCTTTATTTTATTTTATTGTATTGTGCTGATAACACCTTCAGCTTTCTCCAGTCTCCCTCATGTTTGAATTTCATGAGCAGTAAGTCCTTTGTTTTATTTTATTGTATTGTACTGACAACACATTCAGCTTTCTCCAGTCCTGCCCATCACTCCCTCATGTTCAAATTTCATCAACTCACTGGATGCCCTGTTACCATTTGCACCCCCACCATTCATGCTGGCATTGGCACATACCCCAATGACCACCATGCTGCATCCACCTCACCATTTGCACCCCCACCCCCACCATTCATGCTGGCATCAGTGCATACCCCAATGACAACCATGCTGCATCCAATGCCACCAGCACCATGTGCAAATGCCCAACACACACCAGCAAGTGCTGACATGGTGCAAACACTTGCAGATGACACCAGGATGCCAAAGATAAGAAAAGGATGAGAGGAGGAGGGAAAGAGTAGAGGAGAGAGAAAAGGAGAAGAGTTAGAGATGAGCAGAGAGAATTGATGATGTACTACTAAGGCTATTACTAGTATTATAGTTTCAGACTGTCATACTTACTCTATTAAAATACAATTGCTTTGCTTGAAATTTTGCTTGAAATGGAGTTTTTTCATGAATTACTAAATGAGCACAAGTACAAAATAAGTATAAAATAAGTGTGAGGCAAGTACAAAGAAGTGCAAAACAAGAGGAGGGATCTACTTGTTGAACTTGTGGTGACTTGCGGCAAGTGGTTTCTACCATCCTTGTGAGCGACTTATCTGCTTCTTGTGGGAAATTAAGTAACAGCAAGTGACGGAAAAGCCAAATAAGGAATGTGTGAATTTACTGATGCCACCACTCTCACAAACCCTGGCAGTTTCCTCTTGTTGTGTTCACCTATTCTTGAAAGACTTTTACATGTATCTCTGTGGCTTGCATGGCACAGTTTGATCCACTTCTTCACCATGTTGATATCCACCATGTTTTTCACCCTGTGACAATGAAGGTCGGTCGGTCTTCCAAACTTGAAAGTGTCTTCTTGCATGAGGTGAATGTTGAGTGCACCTGCTATCCTGAAAGCTGGATATCTCTTCCAAATGTCCTCTAGGCCTTCCATCATGATGTAGAGGCGGTAGCAATGGAATTTGGATGGGGGATAAGAAGCCAATTGAAGACATCCACAATGTTTCGTGAACATCCTACATTTGATCCCTGAGATATCAATGTGAGGAAACTTGTCTAGCATCCATGTTCGGTGGACATGAAAGGATACAAGGCAGCAGAAATTGCATTGATAGGATTTTCATAAGATGGACAAGAGATGATCAAGTGAGACATCCTCTGTCTCTGGGATGCCATTAAGGAAGATCTGATAGAAATCCAAATTTGCACAGATGGAACAGAGTAATGCCTTGTTGTTTGACATGGTGGCATGATCCCTTCGTTTGCCCTCTTTGATCAGTCCTGTGACACTGGGTAAGCATGAATGGCAACAAATTCCTCACCTGGAGGTCAGTTCGTAGGAGAGGGGAAGATTCATCGAGTGTGATGTTTGACTTGAGTTTGTGCATGCAGACAAACCAAAGAACCCAAACTCCGAGGGCAACCCCTCCAATAATTCCAGCAAGGGCCAAACTATATGCAGAGACCAGCCTGAGAATAAGACTTCTGGTTACACTGCTATGGTAACCTGCACTGAGAGTCAACTAAGTGGAAAAACATAGATGGTGAAGGACACCCACTTGGTTGAGTTGCACTCAAGCCAGGATGAATCATACATGTACTCTGAGAGTGTGAACAATTTCAAAATTCACCATGAGAACTCTGGTTTAACTTGGTTCCTTGGAAGCGCAAGTAGGCAATGTGAGGCCATCCATTGGTGACCAGATAATGTCAACTTACCATGAGTGGCTGCAGCAGTGCCAGATGACAAACATGCCACAAGCCACCACCACCAGTTTTTCCTTGACTCCCCTGGGTACACTCCTCATCTGGCCAAGTCAAAGGCTGTGACTCCTGCATATAAGTACCAATTAGAGTAACCAAAAACATGTACTTGACGATTAGCAAAGCATGTTCTTGTCAGGTCAAACCATTCAATGTTGAGACAGTCTGCAAGGACCAGGATGATGAGGGAATGTTGATGTGATAGCAACACAATGCACATCTCGCAGAGTCCATTGAGTATGGAGCAATCAAATATATTGAAATACTGAAGTATCTTGAACAGTTTCGGTGTGATAAATGATTATTCAAAATCAAGCATTTTGATGCTCTGTGAAATATCATACATACTATTTCCCTGTGTTATTATAAGCACCATGTCCACAATCAGTATTTGATGATGACTCACAACTTTGAGGGATAACAAGATTATCCTGTTTGCTTCCTTCATATCATTCACAAGGAACTTTTCCTGAGAAATTGTCTCAATGTATGGGAGACCAGGTCCTAATGGATCCAAGAAAAGGGTCAAGTTTGGTGATTCCCCTTTGATGAGTTGTTGATGAGATGTAGATATGTTCCCAACCTTGAAGTCTGTCACCCTATGAGGGTTGAAGTTGCAGATGCGCAATGGTCAAGGCTGTAGCACCCCATCATGAGAGACAAGGTTGCCAATTGATTCTGCACTACAGAATCTGAAAATGTGGTGTGTGTGAGAGCTGTTTGAATTCTCAAAGAATTGGATGTACTTTGGGCCCCAGGTGGACTAAGGCAGACTAGGAGAATCCTGGCTTGCTTCTCCATAATGGCTGATGTAGGTCAATTCAAGCTTCAAGAGGGTGTTCTGCTCAATGTAGAAGGTGAAATATGGAGATTTGTTGGTTGTGGGAGCTGACATGCACATATTGATAGCGATGAGTTGATTATGAGTGCTGGCATGGAATGGAATAGGACTGAAGGTGATGAAGTGAAAGATGAAGGGGTCCCTCAATGCAGGGAAGGAGAATCTGGCAATGAGCTGGATTGCATTGACTGAATTGATAGTGTCAAGGGAGAACAACTTTAGTTCCCTTGCACTGGTGACAAGGAATCTATCATTGGTTAGAAAACTGAAATTTGTTGTTCCACAATCTGTGTCAAATATTTGGAGGCACTGAAAATCCAAGTTAGTTGTAAGTGATAGCAAAACAAGGGACTTTGACTCACCTGAGAAGCTTCCTTAAACTTCCAGTTCCAAATTTGCAAAAAATTGACCAGCTCATCATCTGCTTTGTGAGCATATTTGCAGAACAAGCCATAATAGTCTCTGAAGATCATAGATTGCATGTAGGGGGAGTCAAAGAGCTGTGGATGGATTTGATTGTCCAGTGCTTTCATGAGGGGGGATCTGACATCGAGATGGGGTTTGTCCTCGGACAATGATCTGAAAGTGATGCCATATGCATGACTCTCTCTGTTGCCATCAATGGAGTCCATGGTCATATGCAAGAAGACACTCACCCACACATTGTTCTGGAAAGAATAGCCACAAGATCCTATGCGGGCAAAAAAAATAACCCTCGAAGACTGTTGTTGATTTTGCAGATGCATTGTTGCAGGTCGATGGTGTGGGTGTTGCCATCTGACAGTGAGGGCTGGATGAACTTGAGTTGTTGGAGAGATTTTACTGGAATTCCAAGAATGCTGCATGACTAACAGTAGTTGTTAGGAGAGTAAGGCATCAGAATGGAATTTCTTTGAGAGTATTCAGCTCTCTGCCATGCAGTTTTGCTTTTTTGAAGCAGTTGGTGATGTGTTGCAACAGCAATGTTACTGCCAGGCAGTGAAGCTGGAATTGCATTGAAATATCAAACATTGATGGAGTATTGAAGTTCTGAGGAAGAGTCGATGAGTTGTTGGATATCACTGCATACCTGGAGATTCTGTATTAGTAGTGATTTGGGCAAAAAAGACTCTGCATACTTTGCATGCTCAGACTAGATTGTATACATCTAGGTGGCCAAGAATATACAACAGCAATTCAGCAGGGACATCCATAAATTTTATAGTGATGTTGTTTTCTTGATTCATTGTTGACTTGGGAGGTGCACCAGTGAGATTGGTAGATATGGTTGCAAGTTAGACATTGAGGTGCGATGTAGGGCTGTTCACTGTACTGTATACGGTGTACAACCATATAAAGTCAAACAGTAACTGTCTATTACAGTTTACAAAAAACATGCTGATGGTATGGTATGGGGTACTTTATGGCCATATATGGTACATATGGAGCCTTAAACAAGATCTTTAAGTGCAGTATGAGCTAAACGAAGCTTGGCTTTCACAAGCATTAGTGTCCTGATGGTCTCCCTGAGGCTTGAGGCTTGTGCTGTCTTGTTACTTAAGGGTCTTATATGAAAGTTGTGTATAATGACAACACAATTATACATAGTGAAGACTTCTTGCCAGTCCTTAAGTCCACAGTCTCTGACTTTTCTACTTCATGGGAGGTAATGTGGTGAGTTCTTGGGAGAATTTAGTTTGTTGTCCTCTTCTTGTGTAGTCTTATACAAAGTTGTTGTGGAATGTTCTGTGTTCTGGATAAATTTGTTAGGTTTGTTTCAGCCTAGTAGGTCATGTTTCAACCTATGAAAGTCTGTTTCAACTTTGTTGTCCTTAGATATGTGTCTCACTTTCCATTGAAAGAGAGAGTCTTATGAATACACATAAAGCTTAGAATTAGAGCTGTTCAATGGTTATATAGTCAACCTCTGTAAGGTAGTATATAACCTAGAGTAGAATAACAATAATGAAAGTTATATAGTCAACCCCTGTAAGGTAGTATACAACTTTAGAGTAGATAATGATATCTTAGATTACCTCAAGGCACTTATATTGGCCTGCACTTTCAATCTTAGTGGTCTCACACAGTTTGGGATAAGAGTCAAAGTGGGAGGATTGTATTTCATGGGTGAAAATGGGGTCCTTTTATACCTTTTGGGAACCCCCTTACTAGGCATGATTAATCAGATGGATTGGTAAGAATGTGGCTTACAAACCAGGTGATGAATCAGCTTATTACTAAGTATAGTGACTTGCAAAACTGTTACAATGTTTGGTACTTTTTCAGTGTACAAATTATGGCGCCTGTATGTGTGGGAATCACACTTTATGTTGGTGAGAGATATTGGAGAGCCAACCCCTGGCTACACGTGGACACCTGGGTCACGTGATTTGGCCCAGGGGAAGTGAAGATATGACTATTTTAAGACAAGGATACCATTGTAACAGTTTTGCAACTATTGATATGGATAGTAGGATCTCAGTCAAATAAAAGGATAG